>CM076977.1:49179868-49181188 GCA_039105355.1 Benthosema pterotum | reverse complement strand
TTTATGGATACAATTAGGCATTTAACAAAACTTTCTCAACATGCTATACTTAGTTCCCCCATTCTGTGTTTCCTAGAATTGGAGGCTGTAAAAAATCATATTAGCAAGTTGAAATACATCTTCATGACATCATCAAATGTGTTTTCACCATGTTAATGAGTTTCCTTTTTTTCTGAGAGTGTATAAATGGAACCAAATGGACCCCGCTAGGGTCCAGATTGGTTCAGCATTGTACACTCTCAGGAAAAAAAATGAAAATGTGTGGAATTCCCCTTAAGAGGTGTCCCACTACAACACTGGTGGAGCCATGGTGGTGGTCTGTGTGGTCTAATCCTGAAAGGAGAAGCTAATTGGTCCATTTTCTCAGGTCACCATTGTATTGTCATGTTTCAGCATGACTTTCAGGAGGAAGTGCCACAGGAGGGATATCTGGACCAGCTTTACTTTATCTAAACACCTCTAACACACACACGCACACGCACGCACGCACGCACGCCACACACACACACACACACACACACACTCACCACACACACACACACACACACCACCTCACACACACGCACACGCAATACGACGCACACACACACACACACACACACACACACACACACACACCACACAACGCACACACGCACACACACAGAGCAGGGTGACCAGATCCAAACTGTTCATTTCATGGACAGAATGTGTGAGACGAAGTTTGCAACGCTGTTATAGCAGATTATTAATATTTTAATGTCCTAAAATAATTCAGAATTCAAATATATCAAAAAACATCAAGCAGAAATCACTTTCTGCCTCACTTTTTTTCTCTTAATCCCATGATTTTGTAACTCTACACACCCTCCACCAACCTGGGGAGGATTCCTAATGTGATCCTGGGCTCTACGCACCCTCTACCAACCTGGGAGGCAGCGGACTGGCCTCATGCTTCCTTCAATGCATGAGAGTCCACACTGCCTTCTTTTTCACCTGACAGGAGGGAGTTTTCCCTGGTTGGACGTAACGCATTTACAGGCAGGCAGGCAGGCAGGCAGGCAGACAGCAGGCAGGCAGGCAGGCAGACAGACAGACAGACAGACAGACAGGCAGGCAGGCAGGCAGGCAGGCAGGCAGGCAGGCAGGCAGGCAGGCAGGCAGACAGACAGACAGACAGACAGACAGACAGACAGACAGACAGACAGACAGACAGACAGACAGACAGACAGACAGACAGACAGACAGACAGATCTGAAACATCGTGGACATCTTGGGACTGTCCCATGTGGTCACCCTAGCAGAGAGGGGCGACGCCCGTCTCCCTGTCTGACCTGTCTG
>CM076977.1:49147368-49174868 GCA_039105355.1 Benthosema pterotum | reverse complement strand
GTGTCAGTGAGTATCACATTATGCTTAGGTGGGCACAATGTGGGCGCTGTGTGTGTGTATGTGTGCGTATGTGTATGTGTATGTGTGTGTGTGTGTGTGTGTGTGTGTGTGTGTGTGTGTGTGTGTGCGTGCATGTGTGTGTGCTATATAAACACAATGCACGCTGCCAGAGCAGTGATTGACAGCGTGCCGCGAACAGCCTGGCATAATGAACATGACACCCAGGGTGACACACACACACACACACACACACACACACACACACACACACACACACACACACACACACACACACACACACACACACACACACACACACACACACACACACACACACACACACACACGGGTGACACAGGATTAACTCTGGTTCTATATTTAGTATTTTTATGTACATGAATATTGGCAGGACAAGCTCTGTACAATGTGACAACACGCACGCACGCACGCACGCACACGCACGCACACGCACACACACACACACACACAGGACGGCTGATGTTTTAAAAGGATCCCTGACTAGTAAGACAAACATCGCTTAAAACATTATACTTTCCCTATATAATGAAAACACCAATGGCATCTTATTTCTTTCATGAATAGAGAATATTTCACTCAACAGGAACTGCTCCTGGCGCAGGATGATGATGTCACATGTCCATATGTGATTTAGCTCATAGATATATAATAAAGCAATAAAGCATGATGTAATAAAGCTAGATTTCTCTCCCGCACTGCTGGCCAATCGGGGGCAACGTTGTAATGTGGCGGCCATCTTGTGAGAGGATAGCATAACCAAGAAAAATAGGAGGAAGCGAACCCAAAGTCATTTTCTCTACCTGTCCAATGGAATCGTCAGATTCATCGCGCTGGGTGGCAAGCTGCAGCTTGAAACCACAGGGAATACATTGAAGTCAATGAGAGTGGTGGAGTGGACAGGACAAACAAATATTATTTCTGAACGACTGATACCGTTGTAAGTTAAGCACTTCTGGAAAATAACAGAATACACATGAGACATTGGGTGCAATTCTCAATCGCTGTGGTGTAGCAGGTATGGTGTAAGTCTTCTCATTGGCTGCATGGCAGCAAATCAGGTCTGGGGCCTTGGGTAGGCCGAAAGCCTATACCACCAGCCCTGGGCCTGCAAGCTTACCAAATAATTACCCAGAATAATTAAAACCTGCAAGTCAAAAGGTCCAGAAATTACCTGACCCCCCAATTAAAAATGTTACTGTACTCCCCGGCTTTGTTCATCATGAGTTGAAGCTCTTGATGACTGGTTTTAATTATTATGGATAATTATTTGGTAAGCCCAGGCCCAGGCCTGGTGGTATAGGCTTTCGGGCCTACCTCAAGGCCCCAGACCTGATTCGCTGCCATGCAGCCAATGAGCACAGCCCCGAACTTGATTTGCTGCCATGCAGCCAATGAGAATGCTTACACCATACCCAACTACACCACAGCGATTGGGAATTGCACCCATTGTGGTCTGCTGTGTTGCTTTTCGATGTGTACACTGTGTAATGTTATATAGCTATCCAAAGAACAGAAAGTATGCGTCTGATCGTTGTGAACGTGACGTCACTGTCTGCGAGACTGCAGCTGGGTGCTATTGCAAAGAGGGGCAGTTCTCGCGATGAGAGGCTAGGCAGCCCAGGCAGACACATTTGGTGCTCTTTAGATAGCTTAATAAAGTGAAATTGTTTGCAATTGGAAAAACACCCACTCAGACAACAATCTGTGACCTGTTTTCTTTTATATTCCTGAACCGATTATATGACATTAGTCGCAGTCGTTCATAATTTCTTGTTTGCAAGAAATCCGGCATCCTGCCATCCACTGCCATGTATTTGTCCTAGCGTTTTGCCACCTGAGGTGTCATGGCGCAGCCGCGGCAGACTTGGCTTCCCTTCCTTCTAAAACTATACTATTCTATACTTTTAAAATGACGGTATCTCGCTTATTTTTCAACTGATTTTCAAACGGATTGTTGTAAACGTCCGCATAGTATGAGCCGTTGTATGATATTTTTCAGAAAAAAATAAAATTTAGCCAAAATCATAGCGTTGATACGTTGATAACGTTCATAATAATGCAATCCGTTTGTAAATCCGTCATGTTTTGAGCGAGTTTTGGCTGTTTTTGTTTGGGCTGCCATAGAGCATAGTTATTTAGTCCTCTCACAAGATGGCTGCCGTGAACGCCAGTTTATCTCTCCTAAATTGTGAAGACAAAACTTAAAAATCCTTAGTTTTGTATCTGAGACTAAACTCAACAAATGGTTGTCCTCCGTGGCTAAAATGCTGAATTAATACGTGGTCCCTGGTGTGAAAAAGGTTGGACTCCACTGTGGGAGGAGAAACAGACAACTAAATAAAAACTGGACCACTTTTTTAATATAAATAAATCAACAGAAACCCTTTTGGGTGGAATCCTCCTTTAACTTTACTTAGAATGAATGAATAGAATAGAATATTGAGGTATTTTTTGCATGTATTTGGACATGAGCAGTTCCAATTAATTAACAACACGTATAATTCTACTTATGTTTTATACATGTCAGATCCAAATAATATTATACATCTACTCCATCACATTTATTTGAAAACTTATACTTTTACTTTGTAGATTTTGATGATGAATATTATTATAATTATTATTATTATTATTATTACAAAACACAGACATCACCTCCTTCATTTAGGGACGTTTGAAAATAAAACAATTCTCAGACCAAATTCTCCATTTATCTATCAGTAGTGTAATTTGTAAACTAGGGGTGGGAAAAAACATTGATATGCTAATAATATATCGCAATTCTTAATGCCATGATATCAATATCAACTCAACACGTTTTTAAAAATATATATATTTATCTAGCCTATTAATTAACCCCTGGCCTAAGATTTCTAAAAAACAAATATTTATATACCAGCAGCAAAACAACTGAATTGTTGAATACTGTACATTAGAGTTCTCAAACTCTGCCCGAACCCGACCAGGCCCGACCCGATGTTTTAGGGCACATATGTCAAACTCAAGGCCCGGGGGCCAAATCAGGCCCGGTGAATGAATTACCTTCGGCCCGCGGAATGATATTGAATTAGTATTAGAACTGGCCCTCTGGTATATTACACACACCATAATAAGAAATGAATGCATTTTTTTACTTCCTCAACTCAGTCTCATTTATTTTCTCAATTAACTCAGCACTTGGTGAGGATCATAGAAGAAAAAATAATCCCCGAAAAATAGCAGGTGTTCACGTCTCATAGCGCGCCACAGAGTGGCGCGCTATGAGACGTGAACACCTGCTATTTTTCATTAAAAATTAAAACAGTTTTTAATGCAGGCCTTTCATCTTTACAATTATCTTGCCATTAAGAGACAATGGGTGCAATTCTGAAAGCTGTGGTGTAGCCAGGTATGGTGTAAGTCTTCTCATTGGCTGCAGGGCAGCAAATCAGCTCTGGGGCCTCTGTAGTAGGCCAAAAGCCTATACCACCAGGCCTGGGCCTGGGCTTACCAAATAATTACCCAGAATAATTAAAATCTGCAATTCAAAAGGTCCAGAAATCACCTGAACCCCCCAATTAAAAATGTTACTGTACTGCCCTGCTTTGTTCATCATGAGTTGAAGCTCTTGATGTCTGGTTTTAATTATTATGGATAATTATTTGGTAGGCCCAGGCCTGGTGGTATAGGCTTTTGGCCTAGCCCAAGGCCGCAGACCTGATTTGCTGCCATGCAGCCAATGAGCACGGACCCACACCTGATTTGCTGCCATGCAGCCAATGAGAGGACTTACACCATACTTGGCTACACCAAGGCGATTCAGAATTGCACCCATTGACTTTTGAAGGGAAATTACTTTTTTGCTGTTTGACAGTGACATCATCGTAAACCGGTGTTGAAACACAGACCGGTACTTCCGGCCCTCGACTTGTACCAATTTTTATATTTTGGCCCACTCCTGTATTTGGGTTTGACACCCCTGTTTTAGGGTCAGGCTCGGGCCTAAAATGTATGCAGATCATAGGGCCGGGTAGGGCCTATAGGGCTCCATGAAAAAACTATATATATTGAATTATTTTATTATGATAAAAATACTAGTTCTGTTCTGTCTGTCTGTGTATTTACCTCTTATGAAGATGGTGCTGATTGGTATTTTCACTTTTACTCAGAGTAGAGTGCTCAAATTCTACCTAAACCCGACCAGGCCCGACCCGACATTGTAGGGCCGGGTCGGGCCTAAAAACTAATTGGTCGGGCCGGGCTTTGGGCCTGATCAGTTAGGGCCGGGCCTCAAATTTCAGGCCCGTTGAGAACTCTACTGTACATACTGTACACAATGTACAGAATCCTGAATGTGTTAATGTGTTCATGTCAGAAAGACTGACAGGTTATCAGGCTGCACTGATGTGTAGGATTAAACTTTTTGTCATCGTTTTAAAGTTCCCCTCATTCTGTGTTTCCTAAAAAGGAGGTCTGAAAGAAATCATGAACCTGGTGAAACACAACCTGATGATGAAATCATCAAGTTGTTTTTGTGTTGAGTTTGTGAATGACTTTACTTTTTTCTGAGGGTGTACAAATTTGTACACACTCAGAAAATGTTCTAGTATAATAAAAGCACGGTCATTTGTGTCGCGATATATCAAATCTAATCGCACCATAATTAAGAATGGCAATATAAATCGATTTAGAACCCTAAATATCGATGTTGTATCACTTGGTGCAAGTGAACCGTCCCACCCCTGTTTGTAGCATTGCAGTACTGATATTTAAAAAAATAAGAAAATAATAATAAGTAAAACAAATAAACCTCTAGTTGTTCCACCACTGCAGTTTCAGGAGGGAATAATAATGACTCCACTATACCAACTATATCCTTACAGAACTGGAATAATCTTAAGATTCTCTCTTCCTCATATAACAGTATAATTATCTTCTTCCATTAAAAAAAACAAACAACAAAACAACAACAACAACAACAAAAAAACACAAAAAAAGACATAAAAAGTATAAAATAATTTAAAATCTCCCCTAAAAAACAACACGTATTGAATATGCACAGAGAGAGAGAGAGAGAGAGAGAGAGAGAGAGAGAGAGAGAGAGAGAGAGAGAGAGAGAGAGAGAGAGAGAGAGAGAGAGAGAGAGAGAGAGAGAGAGAGAGAGAGAGAGAGAGAGAGAGAGAGAGAGAGAGAGACTATACAGGTGTGTTAGATAGATGACACATCTTCACCACTCCATTTATGGAGGGGGAGGCGGGGTCTGGGCATAGAGGGGAGGGGCATGGGGTGATTGACGGGACAAGCATAATGACGCCAGCTTACTCTTTGCACTGGACGAAATGACGGATGCAACGACACTCTATGTCAATAACATGCGCCGCGCAGCATGGCCGCATAGTAGAAAAGTTGCGACATTGAGGGGTCAGAAACTGAGCGCTCCGAACGTGCACTGGAAATCCACTATCAGCTGTGATGTGCTTGAGTTTATGGTGAGGATGAGGGTTAGAGAAGGGTTTAGGCATGTTTGTAGCAAAACCCTACCCTTCTCCAAACGTAACCCTAAACCCTGTCCGATTTAGGACAGGGTTTAGGGTCGGGGTTTAGGATTAGGGTTACGATTGGAGGGGAGTATGGTTTTGAGAGCGTTAAACTTTTGAGAGCGTTAAACTCTTGAGAGCATTAAAATGAAACCAAATGGAACCTTACGGTCCATTTGGTTTCATTTTACACTCTCAAGTAGAGATGCCAGATATTATCGGCCCTCCGATATTATCGGCCGATAAAAGCTTTCAAATTTCATATCGGAAAATATCGGTATCGGTATTCACAAACTGGAAATTATGACTATTTACAGAGATGTAGACTAGTGCTACGGTCATGTTTATACCATTACTTTTGTACTTTACTCAAGTAGGCTGCATGTTGAATTTATAGTTGTATGGAGTATTTCTAGGCTATAACATGAATTCGTATTTATACTAAATGTTTATTTATATTAAATATTTGTATAGTAATAGTTTATGTTATTTTTCCACCACTGGAGGCCACATATATCGGTATCGGTTGATATCGGTATCGGGAATTAGAAGTTGGATAATATTGGGATATCGGTAAAAAAGTCAATATCGGGCATCTCTACTCTCAAGAGTTAAATTATATTTAAACATCTTATGTAATCTTATGTAATTTTCAAGAGTCCACATGATTAGAAAATGGAGAACGCTTTGCCAGTTCTCGTTCCAATTGTGGACAAAAGTGTGAGAGTTCTTAGTTTTGGGGGCAAGAGACTAAATTCAACAGCACACACTGTCAACTCAAACCTCAAATAATGTTTTCAAACGTCAGTAGTAGCATATACTGTGTATTTTCATTACACAGTAAGTGCATTACTCCTAAACACTAGAACAATAAGTAACACCATCACTACTATTTCAAAGTCAAACTTTTTGGGGCCTTGAAATTGATTTTTTTATGTGTAGATCTTGTTGAGCCGGTCATTTTGAAAGTAGCTCTCAAGTCAAAAAAAAGTGTGGGCAGCTCTGACGTAGAGTGTTGTTGTGGCCGTCATTTTATCCAGTGCAAAAAACTTGTCCAGTGCAAATCGTCAGATGGCCGTAATGACAGACAGACAGACAGACAGACAGACAGACAGACAGACAGACAGACAGACAGACAGACAGACAGACAGACAGACAGACAGACAGACAGACAGACAGACAGACAGACAGACAGACAGACAGACAGACAGACAGACAGATGTCATGCATCGACGAAGAAGTGCACAAGATGGAGGGAGAGAGACAGACAGACAGACAGAGAGAGAGACAGACAGAGGGAGAGAGAGAGAGACAGACAGAGGGAGAGAGAGAGTATCTTCCTCTCCATGCTCGCCCCGTTTGGAACCTCCACCTCCTCTGCTGTGAGCTCTGAAAAGAGCTTTCTTCTGGAGCGTTTGCAGCAAGATGTATTAAATATAGGATCCATGAGTTCATCCATGAGTTCATCCAAATGCACTGATGATCAGGGGCGTTTTTGCCATTAGGCAAACTAGGCAGTTGCCTGGGGCGCCATGAGGGGGGGGGGGCCCAGGCTAAGCCTCATATGGATAAATACATTATACTTGTCCTCTATAACTAGAATTGAACATTTAAAACACATATAATATGTTCTTTAGTTTAAAAATAGTTCATAGTTTTATCCCTTGGGTGGTGCCGTTTTGGTGTCACAGGAGATTTGCCCTGGATGTTACCATTCCCAGATGTTCTGTGGGAATAGTAATATCTTTACTGTTAGATAACAGGGTTGTGAAAACCACCAGCAGCAGCAGCACTTGGACACGTGGATCTACAGATCTGCTGAGACAGATCTCCACCCAGACCCAGGACCTCTCTCCTCCTCAGTGTTCATAGCGTTGAAGGTTCTGAGTGGTCCAGAACTTTATAGGAGATCATAGGGATCGCAGGGTCTAGATCCTTGAATCCTGCCTGGGTGTTGGGCTACAACCAAACCGCACCTCCTCCAAGCAGCCGACAACCCAGACCCGTGGTCGACCCGGTCCGCCCGCCCGGCCAGAACGCCAGCCAGACCCGTGGTCGGTCCGGTCCACCCACCCAGCCAGAACGCTACCCCAGACCCGTGGTCGGTCCGCCCGCCCAGCCAGAACGCCAGCCCAGACCCGTGGTCGGTCCGGTCCACCCACCCAGCCAGAACGCTACCCCAGACCCGTGGTCGGTCCGGTCCACCCACCCAGCCAGAACGCTACCCCAGACCCGTGGTCGGTTCGGCCCGCCCACCCAGCCAGAACGCCAGCCCAGAGGGAAACAGAATCCAAGTCTGAGATCTCCTCTACAGCTCCATCTGAGACATACAGTACCAAATCTACTTCTCAGGAGAAACACACTGTAGCTTTGAGACACAACAATTGAGCAACATTTAAGCCATAGATGAGGCATAAAGGAGATTATAATCTCATGGCTCCTGTTTCTCATCGTTTTCTCCTGAGAAATAGACTTGGTTATGTCTCAGATGAATCCTCGGATCCAAAAACGGCTTAAATGTTGCTCAGTTGTTGTGTCTCAAAGCTACAGTGTGTTCCTCATTGTTTTCTCCTGATGAATAGATCAGCGGATTCTACCGTTATCACGTTGTCATCAGCAGGACCATAACCCTAATCCTAAATCCCAACCCTCAACCTAACCTCACAGACCCCACGGTCTGTGAGGTTAGGTTGAGCGCCGGGGATTTAGACTTAGGGTTACGGTTGGAGGGGTCTAGGGGTTTTGCTACAAACATTGCTACACCCTTCTCTAAACCTACCCCTAAACCTAACCGCAAGCAGATTTGACTGTTATCAGTGGATAAGATCGCAGTTGTCATCTTATCAGTGAGCAGGCTCCCAGACAACATGCTGTCATGGATAAAATGGTGCTGATAAGCAGCCTGCTGGGAATTATCGCTTGGTAACGGTAGAAGCGGGTGAATAGATCTGGTATGTCTCAGGTAGAGATGTAGAGGAGATCTCAGACTTGGATTCTGCTTTCCTTTGGGACATAAAAACATAAATACACAACAAGGAGGACGTCAGTCTTCTCTTCTCTTCTCTTCTCTACAGACAGTTCATCAAAGTCTGAACCCAAATGTCTTCATCATCATCATCATCATCATGGGGGGGGGGGGGGGGGGGTAACTTAGTCCAGTCTGTGTACAACAAGTCCTTTTTTTTAGCAGGATATCACTTAAAACAAGTTAAATAAACTTCTTTTTTTCCTTTTAATATATATATATATATATATTTATAATAGATTTATTCTTGTTTTTTCGTCGTGTTGTCGTGTGTTCTTTTGTCTTTGCGTCAGACAGACAGAGTCACTTCTGTTGTGTTTTTTATTATTTCCTGGTGTCTTCTTAGCAGTATTTCCGCGTTTTGACCAGTTTGCTCTGGTACTTGACGGCGTGTCCGCTGTGTGCGACCACGTAGACGTCCAGCAGGTAGCTCTTCCCGGCCTCCAGTCCTCCGATCGTCTCGGTGGTCACGGCTTTCTGCAGGTTGGCGCTGTGGAAGTATTTGCAGAGAACCTTCTCCCCTTTGCGCCGCGCCTCGGGTCCGGAGCACTGGTTCTGCTCGCGGCGCCGCTGCTCCTCGCCGTATCCCTCGCTCACCTGGTAGGGAAAATATGAAATGTTGAAAACCCTTTGTGTACTGAACGCGTTTTGGTGTTTTAGCTGTTGAAAAATTACTGTTATATACAGTAGTGTAGTGTTCCATGATATTTCGCCTGGTTGTGTCTTTAAAGGGAATTTCCACCCATTTTCAACATTTTTCCTGAGAGCGTACAAATGCAACCAAATTGCTTCCATTTGTACGCTCTCGGAAAAAAAAGAAGCGTCTAAAGAAATCCATTAACATGGTGAAAATACACCTTGTTGATTCTTGTTTCACCATGTTAGTGATTTTCTTCAGACACCTCCATTTCTTGGGAACACAGGATGGGAAACGTTTTCATCATGTCCACCCAGCACCTCTATCTAAAAAAGCTAAACATAGCGAAAAATACTCATGAACTCATGAGATATACCTCCACCCTCTGGTTGGACATACAGTAATTATTTCCGTCACACACCTCTCTCCGGTAGACGCAGTACTTGTTGCGTTCCTGCGTTCCCAGCCAGGCCACGGTGACGGAGGAGCAGGTGCGCAGCTTGTCGAAGGCCTTGATGCGCGTGTCCTCGGGCAGCGAGGGGAACGGCTGCTTGGCGGCGGGACGCGTGGTGGCCAGGACCTTTAGCGTGGACGCACCCTTACGGCTCCCCCGCAGGCGGAGCAGGTACTTGGCCTTGGGTTTGCCGCGCAGCGCGAACTGCCGCACGCCTTCCACGTTCTGGGAGAGGAGGAGCTTACCGTCACGACGAACCTGGACCTGGAAACACAAAGGATGGAAGATGGTTAACGTTCTAGTGATGACCAGAAGCTTCTGGATCAGGACTATGGAGTCTGAACCAGGTCCATGGCTTTGAACCAGGTCTATGGGTCTGAACCAGGTCTATGGGTCTGAACCAGGTCTATGGTCTGAACCAGGTCCATGGGTCTGAACCAGGTCTGAACCAGGTCCATGGGTCTGAACCAAAACATTTTTAACTCAAATCTTTGCTTCTGGGGGATCCCTAGAACAACATGTTTTTAGATGAGGTTCTGCAGCTAAATAATAGATATTTCTGGGGGTCCTTCCTATGAAATATGTTAAGCATCACTGACACAGAAAGAGATTTTTCCAGAAAAACTAGAATCTCGCGCCAGGGACTAGAATTTTGTGTCATGGACTAGAATCTAGTGTCAGAAACTGGAATCTAACTTCAGAAGCTACAATCTACTGAGAGGAACTAGAATCTAGCATGAGGAACTAGAATCTGATCAGGACACAATGTGTTAACATGTATCTCCATGTATCTCCCTCCTACCTGCACGGCGTCCAGACATGCGTGTAGGAACAGTGTGATTCTCTGGTGTGAGGGCACAGGGGCGAAGCGCAGGAACTTGCTGGCCTTGCGTTTGATGAAGACGTCCTGGACCTTCCCGTCCTTCAGCTCCAACGTCTTCTGTCTCTGCTCCTCCTTGGTGCGGGCGAACGTCCCCACGTACGCCGTGCTGCCGTTGGTCGCTGCGTTCACCGCAAACACGTCGAAGTAGTACTGCGTGTCGGGTTTGAGCTCCGACACGGTGAAGATGTTCTTGTTGCCGATGCACACCTGTAGCGGAGACACCAGACCACAATGTTTACTGTTGGATACCGCTGTGGTTATCAATGCAGTGGCAGCAGATTCTACCGTTATCAGTAGATAAGATCTCAGTTATCACGTTGTCATCAGCAGGACTTTTTCATCTCAGTATGGCCAAGCTCTGCAGACTCCCATTGTTCCGAGACCGTAACCCTAATCCTAACCGTAACCCTAAGCCTAAATCCCTGACGCTCAACCACGGGGTCTAGGGTTTTGCTGCAAACATTGCTACACCCTTCCCTAAACCTACCCCTAAACCTAACCGCAAGCACATTTGACTGTTATCAGTGGATAATTTTGCAGTTGTCATCTTATCAGTGAGTAGGCTCCAGACAACATGCTGTCATCGATAAAATGGTGCTGATAAGCAGCCTGCTGGAATTATCGCTTGATAACTTTAGAAGCAGGTGATCACTGCTCACCGGGGTTTTAAAAGAGAGGGAAACTTTATATCAGCGCACAGGATGTGTCCATCCATCTCTTGTTTACCCTGGCGTAAGATGGCAGCATCTATAGAGCTGTTAGAATGTTTATTAAAGGTACTAGAGGCAACTTTAATGCGTACAAACACTGTGTTTGTAAACAGAATCTAACTCCACCTCACCTCCACTCTATTGGCTAGAGAGTGAGAGAGAGAATCGAGAATCGCCGCGTTTATGCGGGCGTTTATCGTTGCCGTCTGGAAAGTCCTTTACTCTGTCTGTTTACACACAGTGTTTGTACACAAACACTGAAGTTACCTCAGTTACCTTTAATGCTGTATATATTTGATAGTAATATGACTGAAACCTCAGCCTACCTTCAGGATGTCAGGCGAGGGGCGGGGCTTGGCGCCGGTGTATCCTCCCCTGGTGATCTTGTTGCTGGTGAGTCCGCGGGGGTCCCCCAGCCCTCGGGGGTCCACCAGCCCTCGGGGGTCCACCAGGCCGCGGGGGTCCTTCATGTTGAACTCGTTGTTGTTGTTGTTTCCGTGGTCCGACGCCACGAAGCCGAAGTGTGCGAAGTCGAAGGGGCTGAAGTCGCGTCCCGGCTTGGGCATCCCGGGCATGAAGGCATCGTCCTCACCGCCAGACATCTTGGCCTCGGCCGCGCACATGCTCTTGAAGTTGTGCTCCTTCAAAGGGAATCAAACACAATAAAATACACGTTTATTTATGGAGTGTTTAAAAATAATATCTGTTTTCATCGTCATACCAGAGTGTTGTACAGAACATCAACACAAGTATCTCTAACAATATAAAAGCACACTAAAAGTTAAAATATGAAAACAATAGAATGACACCAGGGGCAGATGTAACATTTCGTCATGAAGCCACACCCATACCACTTTCAGTTCCAGGACTTTTATTAGTCAAGTAAAGCATCAATAATAACATCAGTTGTTGTTGAAGTTGCAACAGACACGCAGCATGCATAAAGCTAAAGGTCTGACTCAGAGAGTTTTCTGTTTTCAATGATGAAATGCTGTTGGTTTAGTGGTGACACAGCTGTAGTTAGTTAGTAGCAGTAGTAGTGTTTCAAATACTTTTAAATATAAGCACTTTGAAATATCGCGGGTTGTATTGCATGCATTTAGCCCCCCCCCCCCATTGCCCATGCCTAGATCTGCCCCAAAATGACACACAAAATATCACACCACGGGGAATCAAACAGGTTTTTAAAACAGGGTTTTAAAGGAACATTTCACAGACTGTAGGTTCTAAAGGGGTAGAGGATGGATAGAGTTAGAGTTCCACGGTCTAAAACAGGCTGCTTGGTGACAGAGGGCGTGGTCCCTCTAATTAAGCCCAAACCACAGCAAAGGGTCCAAACGGGACCAGACCGTTTTAGCGCGGGTCCCGGTGGTGTGATATGTCCCATCGCACCATGTCGACCCCAGTCGACCCGAGTGATTCAACAGTGTGGTTGCATGGTGAGCCTTTGGTGTGGTTTGAGCTTAAAGCCTCAATCTGATGGTTAGGAATCCAATAGAGCAGCAGCAAAGTATGACATCATAGTGGAGCGGCTAAGTGCTTATTTTCATAAGCATTCTGCATTTTGGGTTACAAGCGTGAAAAATTGGTATCAATGGTCTCCAGGGGTCACTTGACGAGAAAATTGACAGAGGCAATTGAAATTTCAAAATGGCGGCCATTTTTCAAGATGGCTGTCACCTTAGTGGAACAATGGAGTGATATATTGGTGTATTTGGTGATACAAGCATGAAAATTGGCATAATCAGTCTCTATGCGTCACTTGACAATAAGCCACCCCCAGCTAGTTGAAATTTCAATATGGCGTCCATTTTTCAAGATGGCCGCCACCTAAATGCATAATTATAGTGATATAAAGGTTTATTTGATGATACAAACATGAAAATTGACATAATCAGTCTCCATGAGTCACTTGACAATAAGCCACCCCCAGCTAGTTGAAATGTCAAGATGGTGTCCATTTTTCAAGATGGCCGACAGCTACGTGCATAAGTTAAGCTATACTTTTTTATGATACGAGTCATGACAATTTGCATGAACAGCCTCTGTGGGTCACTTGACAGTAAGCACACACAGCTACTTTAAATTACAAGATGGCCATTTTTCAAGATGGCCGCCACTTTATTGGTGCAGTTAAGTGATATAGGGTTTATATGTGATACATATGTAACAGTCAAAGAAATCTATTGGACGCCTCAAAAGGCTCTCTCAAGAGAGGTTGCTTGACTATTTTTTGTCTGATTTCTCACCCATGACCTGTCCAGTTTGGTAAATCTTATCAGGAGTTGCCTCCCACTGGCATAGCTTCACAAGCCCCCTTACCATGACAAGGCAAGCCCCTTTATCCAAGGCGCTTCACCAGGGCGGATTGGCACATATTTTCCCACCGGGACAATTTTGCCTTTGCCAGGCCACTGGTTAACCAGATGTAACTCTTTGAGAGCGTGAAAATGAAACCAAATGGACCCTTGCGGGTCCATTTGGTTTCATTTTTACACCCTCAAGAGTTAAAATATTCATGAGAATTAGCCCAACTTAGTCTACACAACTAGAGAATGTAGAAGATCTCTCCTACTTGAAGGCTCTGGTGTAGGACACCTTTTTCTTTTTTGAAAAAGAAAGAAAGAAAGAAAGAAAAACTGTCCAGGCCACTAGGTGGCGCAGGCCACCGGGAAAACTCCCTGGCCAGTGGCCAATCCGCCCCTGCGCTACACACACACACACACACACACACACACACACACACACACACACACACACACACACACACACACACACACACACACACACACACACACACACACACACACACACACACACACAGCTCAGAGCTATGTTCCCTCAGCTCTATGTTCCCTCAGCTCTATGTTCCCTCAGCTCTATGTTCCCTCAGCCCCATGTTCCCTCAGCTCTATGTTCCCTCAGCCCCATGTTCCCTCAGCTCTATGTTCCCTCAGCTCTATGTTCCCTCAGCTCTCTATGTTCCCTCAGCTCTATGTTCCCTCAGCCCCATGTTCCCTCAGCTCTATGTTCCCTCAGCTCTATGTTCCCTCAGCTCTATGTTCCCTCAGCTCTATGTTCCCTCACCCCATGTTCCCTCAGCCCCATGTTCCCTCAGCTCTATGTTCCCTCAGCCCCATGTTCTCTCAGCCCCATGTTCCCTCAGCTCTATGTTCCCTCAGCCCTATGTTCCCTCAGCCCCATGTTCCCTCAGCCCCATGTTCCCTCAGCTCTATGTTCCCTCAGCCCCATGTTCCCTCAGCTCTATGTTCCCTCAGCTCTATGTTCCCTCAGCTCTATGTTCCCTCAGCTCTATGTTCCCTCAGCTCTATGTTCTCTCAGCCCCATGTTCCCTCAGCCCCATGTTCCCTCAGCTCTATGTTCCCTCAGCTCTATGTTCCCTCAGCCCATGTTCCCTCAGCCCCATGTTCCCTCAGCTCTATGTTCCCTCAGCCCCATGTTCCCTCAGCTCTATGTTCCCTCAGCTCTATGTTCCCTCAGCTCTATGTTCCCTCAGCCCCATGTTCCCTCAGCTCTATGTTCCCTCAGCTCTATGTTCCCTCAGCTCTATGTTCCCTCAGCCCTATGTTCCCTCAGCTCTATGTTCTCTCAGCCCCATGTTCCCTCAGCTCTGTTCCCTCAGCTCTATGTTCCCTCAGCTCTATGTTCTCTCAGCCCCATGTTCCCTCAGCCCTATGTTCCCTCAGCTCTATGTTCCCTCAGCTCTGTTCCCTCAGCTCTATGTTCCCTCAGCCCCATGTTCCCTCACTCTATGTTCCCTCAGCTCTGTTCCCTCAGCCCCATGTTCCCTCAGCTCTATGTTCCCTCAGCCCTATGTTCCCTCAGCTCAGCTCCCTCACCCAAATTAGGCCCTTTGTTCCTCATGCTTATGTACGTGTATATATGGTAACTTTAGTGTTGTAGTGTCGTGGTCAATGTGCATCAACTCTCCACAGAGGTTCTAAACCAGGACATCTCGACCCCATTGGACGATTGCAATCGCCTGATTGTATTTATTTTCAGTGTCTCTGTGTCTGTCTAAGCACAGAAAGATGCAACACTGCACCTCTTATTTCCCCACCGTTTTGGACATGGTGTGGCTCACAGGCATTAGTGTCAGGAGTTAGTGAAATATGTATATACATACATATGAAATATGTATTCACTAACAACTAACAGATCACTCATGAGAACACTTACTCTGGTTACACACTGGCAAAGGGCAACAGAATATTATAGAAAATGACTCATGACCAATAGTAAATGACCAACCGATAGCAATGGTCACGACTGTTTCTAACTTTTCTAAAGGTAGAGGAGGGAAGTCCCCTATAACCGTTAACCATCAGTCGCAAATGGTCGAGCCTCATTTTGGACTATCGGCCACGGCCATCTGAATCGGTGGAAAATTGATTTTGCTGTCTCTCCAGCAATGTGTGACAGTAATCTATGGTCTATGCATCCATTGGTTGATAATCCAGTGGTTGCTAATCCTAAAAAAACGAAATACATGTGATTGATGTTACTGCAAAAACAGGTTAATCTGACTCGTTGCTTACTATCTGTGGTTTTTCAACCTTTTTCATATGGAGTTCGAACTCCATTCTGTGAATGGTCTGCAGCAAAAGCAGAGGCTGAGGTATTATCCTTATATACCACCTCCCTTTTACCAGTTTTTACAACCTCCCAGCTTTTTGGTGTATGGAAAACAACTAATGTAACTAACCAATGTAATTTAAATCCTGTGCGATCTGTACACTATCCGGTTTTGCCTTTGCCAGGCCACTGGTTAACCAGATGTAACTCTTTGAGAGCGTGAAAATGAAACCAAATGGACCCTTGCGGGTCCATTTGGTTTCATTTTTACACCCTCAAGAGTTAAAATATTCATGAGAATTAGCCCAACTTAGTCTACACAACTAGAGAATGTAGAAGATCTCTCCTACTTGAAGGCTCTGGTGTAGGACACCTTTTTCTTTTTTGAAAAAGAAAGAAAGAAAGAAAGAAAAACTGTCCAGGCCACTAGTGGCGCAGCCACCGGGAAAACTCCCTGGCCAGTGGCCAATCCGCCCCTGCGCTACACACACACACACACACACACACACACACACACACACACACACACACACACACACACACACACACACACACACACACACACACACACACACACACACACACACACACACACACACACACACACACACACAGCTCAGAGCTATGTTCCCTCAGCTCTATGTTCCCTCAGCTCTATGTTCCCTCAGCTCTATGTTCCCTCAGCCCCATGTTCCCTCAGCTCTATGTTCCCTCAGCCCCATGTTCCCTCAGCTCTATGTTCCCTCAGCTCTATGTTCCCTCAGCTCTATGTTCCCTCAGCTCTATGTTCCCTCAGCCCCATGTTCCCTCAGCTCTATGTTCCCTCAGCTCTATGTTCCCTCAGCTCTATGTTCCCTCAGCTCTATGTTCCCTCAGCCCCATGTTCCCTCAGCCCCATGTTCCCTCAGCTCTATGTTCCCTCAGCCCCATGTTCCCTCAGCCCCATGTTCCCTCAGCTCTATGTTCCCTCAGCTCTATGTTCCCTCAGCCCCATGTTCCCTCAGCCCCATGTTCCCTCAGCTCTATGTTCCCTCAGCTCCATGTTCCCTCAGCTCTATGTTCCCTCAGCTCTATGTTCCCTCAGCTCTATGTTCCCTCAGCTCTATGTTCCCTCAGCTCTATGTTCCCTCAGCCCCATGTTCCCTCAGCCCCATGTTCCCTCAGCTCTATGTTCCCTCAGCTCTATGTTCCCTCAGCCCCATGTTCCCTCAGCCCCATGTTCCCTCAGCTCTATGTTCCCTCAGCCCCATGTTCCCTCAGCTCTATGTTCCCTCAGCTCTATGTTCCCTCAGCTCTATGTTCCCTCAGCCCCATGTTCCCTCAGCTCTATGTTCCCTCAGCTCTATGTTCCCTCAGCTCTATGTTCCCTCAGCCCTATGTTCCCTCAGCTCTATGTTCTCTCAGCCCCATGTTCCCTCAGCTCTGTTCCCTCAGCTCTATGTTCCCTCAGCTCTATGTTCTCTCAGCCCCATGTTCCCTCAGCCCTATGTTCCCTCAGCTCTATGTTCCCTCAGCTCTGTTCCCTCAGCTCTATGTTCCCTCAGCCCCATGTTCCCTCAGCTCTATGTTCCCTCAGCTCTGTTCCCTCAGCCCCATGTTCCCTCAGCTCTATGTTCCCTCAGCCCTATGTTCCCTCAGCTCAGCTCCCTCACCCAAATTAGGCCCTATGTTCCTCATGCTTATGTACGTGTATATATGGTAACTTTAGTGTTGTAGTGTCGTGGTCAATGTGCATCAACTCTCCACAGAGGTTCTAAACCAGGACATCTCGACCCCATTGGACGATTGCAATCGCCTGATTGTATTTATTTTCAGTGTCTCTGTGTCTGTCTAAGCACAGAAAGATGCAACACTGCACCTCTTATTTCCCCACCGTTTTGGACATGGTGTGGCTCACAGGCATTAGTGTCAGGAGTTAGTGAAATATGTATATACATACATATGAAATATGTATTCACTAACAACTAACAGATCACTCATGAGAACACTTACTCTGGTTACACACTGGCAAAGGGCAACAGAATATTATAGAAAATGACTCATGACCAATAGTAAATGACCAACCGATAGCAATGGTCACGACTGTTTCTAACTTTTCTAAAGGTAGAGGAGGGAAGTCCCCTATAACCGTTAACCATCAGTCGCAAATGGTCGAGCCTCATTTTGGACTATCGGCCACGGCCATCTGAATCGGTGGAAAATTGATTTTGCTGTCTCTCCAGCAATGTGTGACAGTAATCTATGGTCTATGCATCCATTGGTTGATAATCCAGTGGTTGCTAATCCTAAAAAAACGAAATACATGTGATTGATGTTACTGCAAAAACAGGTTAATCTGACTCGTTGCTTACTATCTGTGGTTTTTCAACCTTTTTCATATGGAGTTCGAACTCCATTCTGTGAATGGTCTGCAGCAAAAGCAGAGGCTGAGGTATTATCCTTATATACCACCTCCCTTTTACCAGTTTTTACAACCTCCCAGCTTTTGGTGTATGGAAAACAACTAATGTAACTAACCAATGTAATTTAAATCCTGTGCGATCTGTACACTATCCGGTTAACTAAAACCCCTTTAACCTTGGCTCGACTCTCCCATGCTGGAACAACCTGTCAATTCAGACGCGACTATCTAACTGTTTTGGGGTAAATTAGACAGCATTATGGGAGACTACCTTTCAACCTGACATTGAACCCCATGCTGAGTTTAACAGCAGTGATATATCACCAGTGTGCCCTGGTAGTGCAGATATTCACTCTTTTATAATCCATCTATGATCACCAAAGGAATTTCAAGTGGCTGGGAGTAGTTCTTGTGAAGCAACCCAGAGACGGCTCATATCAATTTGCATGCTTGTGTCACTATAAACAATTACATTGCTATTTAGGTGAGGTAGCCATCTTGAAATTAGCAACCACTTTGACATTTCACATACCTGTGGGTGACTTATTGTCAAGTGACTCACAGAGACTGCACAGGCCAATTTTCATGCTTATACCACCAAATAAACCATTATTATATGACTTAAATGGTGTCGGCCATCTTGAAAAATGGACGCCATCTTGAAATTTCAACTAGCTGGGGTGGCTTATTGGCAAGTGACACATGGAGAGTGATCAAGCCCATTTTCATGATTCCATCAACAAATAAACCATTATATCACTGACTGTTCCATTAACGTGACAGCCATTTTGGAAAAATGGCCGCCATTTTGAAATTTCAATTGCCTCTGTCAATTTTCTTGTCAAGTGACCCCTGGAGACCACTCATACCAATTTTCATGCTTGTAACCTAAAATGCAGTATTATATCACTTAGCCGCTCCGCTATAAATATCAGTAGTGTAATTAGTTCACCACAGGGTCATGTACTTTTTATTTGCATTGTAATAACCATATGGCTTAACTAACAATCCTGTTCACATATAGACTTAAAAGGATCCCTGGCTAATAAGACAAATTTGCCTTAAAACACTATAATTGCCTTCACTGGTGGTCCCCGGAGCCCTGCTATAGTGTCCCTGTCCTATACCTTGTTGATGACCAGGCAGTATGTGACAGGCTGACCCATCAGGACCAGGGGGGGGGGGGGGGGGGGGGTTAGGGCTGACCCATCAGAACCCCAGTGGGGGGGGGGGGGGGGGGGGGGGGGGGGGGGGGTTTAGGGCTGACCCATCACAACCCCAGTAGGGGTGGGCTGACCCATTAGGACCCCAGTGGGGGTGGGTTTCAGTACCTTGTTGATGACCAGGCAGTAAGTGACGGGTTGACCCATTAGGACCCCAGTGGGGGTGGGTTGACCCATCAGGACCCCAGTGGGGGTGGGTTGACCCATCAGGACCCCAGTGGGGGTGGGTTTACCTTGTTGATGACCAGGCAGTAAGTGACGGGCTGACCCATCAGGACCCCAGTGGGGGTGGGTTTCAGTACCTTGTTAATGACCAGGCAGTAAGTGACGGGCTGACCCATCAGGACCCCAGTGGGGGTGGGTTTACCTTGTTGATGACCAGGCAGTATGTGACAGGTTGACCCATCAGGACCCCAGTGGGGGTGGGTTTACCTTGTTAATGACCAGGCAGTAAGTGACGGGTTGACCCATTAGGACCCCAGTGGGGGTGGGTTTCCATACCTTGTTAATGACCAGGCAGTAAGTGACGGGTTGACCCATCAGGACCCCAGTGGGGGTGGGTTTACCTTGTTGATGACCAGGCAGTAAGTGACGGGTTGACCCATCAGGACCCCAGTGGGGGTGGGTTTCCAGGCCAGGGTGACAGTGGTACGGCCCAGTGCTGTCACGTCCACACGAGGGTCGTAAGGAAGCTCCGGGTACGGCTGGTCCGACTCTGGAGTGGTGGTGGCATAGACCTGTGGAGCCATGGAACACAGTTAGAAATGTACTGGTGGAGCCATGGAACACAGTTAGAAATGTACTGGTGGAGCCATGGAACACAGTTAGAAATGTACTGGTGGACCCATGGAACACAGTTAGAAATGTACTGGTGGTGGCATACACCTGGTGGACCCATGAGATCTTAGAACTTGCTACAATGACTTAATGATATACTGTAGGTTGCCTAATGTATTTAGCACCTCATTGTATATTGTAAAATGTATTTTAAATCCTGATTAAATTGTAAATTGTAAGTCGCTCTGGATCAAGAGCGTCTGCTAAATGTCTAAATTGTTCTAACGGTAGAATGGTTTGTCCAGGAGGATCCCTAGGAGACAGCGTCAGGTACCTTGAAGTTGCTGTCCTTCTCTGTGGAGAGCAGCTCCAGCTGGTAGAGTCCAGACGGAGTGCTGGACGCTACGTAGGACTCCACATCGTTTCCTTTGTAGGAGAACAGCTCTGTTCCTTCATCCAGCGTGGTCTGGTGCTGCTGCTGCTGCTGCTGCTGCTTCTGCTGCTCCAGTGGTTCAGGTTCTCCTACACGGCCAGAACAACACTTTACTGTAGTGGATTTCAACCTTTTTCAAAGGAAGGACCCCCAGAAATATCTATTGTTTAGCTGCAGAACCTCATCTAAAAACATGTTTTCTAGGGGATCCCCCAAAGAAAAGATTTAAAGGACCGTATGTAAGAATTGTAATAAAACGAATCATAAAATGGCCCTGATATGCCAACAGACATTTAAAAATCATGTTCATTTCAAATACTTGTGTCACTGACAACAGTATGCAAGTCAGGATAATCGCGTTTTAAAAGTGCAGTTGCAGCCCTCAACTGATGTTGATGTTGTCATTTTTGTTTTGGCCGAAGCGCCACCCTCCACTTCTCTCCCAATCACGAAGTCAGAAGAGTTTCGGCATCCAGGTTGCCAGCTCAGCTCTAGTTGCCGCAGCAGCTGCTACTAACGTGTTGATAAAGAAATGTCTAACCTTCCGAAACCTAAAAGACCTCGTTATGAATCGGATTTTTTTTAAAACATATTGGAGTCAATGTAAGCTTGCACATCACGGCGAATTAGCCAAATAGCGAAAATGCGACTATTTTCGCTTTTTGTTTTTTCGCGTTGGTGTCGATTTTTTCAGAATGCAGCCTAAACTGCTCTGCCGTGTAGAAACCCAAAACTGCAGCGCATCTTTCTCTTTCTCTCTTTCTCTCTCTGTGTGTGTGTGTGTGGTGTGTGTGGTGTGTGTGTGTGTGTGTGTGTGTGTGTGTGTGTGTGTGATGCGATGCGATATTGTATTGCGCATCAATCCATGGCCAAACTTCGAGCTATATACGATCTGCAAACAATGAATCTTATGCCTTAATATCTCATAATAAGGTAGGCAGTTTGGTAGACACTTTGTACATAATATAGAACAGCTTTCTCTAGGGCAAGGGGTCTGGAGCGACACGCGCTCATGCTTTAATAGGATAACCTCTCGTAACTTCCCGAGATGTTCTCATCTTGCGGGCCGCGGACCCCCAAATGGATATACAAGTCATTGAAATGAAACCACGAGGAGTTGGGAACTTTACCAAGTAAGTGAGTAGTCCTGGCGTTGTGCATTTCCTCTTGAAATTGGCTGTGGTGCCTATAAACAGCGGGTAAAGCTGCTGCGCATTTGTCACTGCTTGATCTATCTATTTGATTGATTTACTTCGAGGATTTTCAACAGGTGGTCCGGGGACCGCCAGTGGTTCTTGAGAGAGTTCCCGGTGGTCTCCACGCAAATGAAAGTTGGTTAAACCAGATGAAACTCTTTGAGTTCGTAAAAATGAAACCAAATGGACCCTTGCGGCTTGCGGGTCCATTTAGTTTCATGTTTACACATAAAAAGTTAATAATATTCATTAATGTGAATTAGCCCAAGTCTATACAACTAGAGAATGTTGAAGAAATGGCCTGGTATTGTGGACAAAAGCAAAAGAAATCTTCAATTTTAGGCTCTGTGGAGCAAATGTCCTCGAGTGGTGGTCCGTGGCTCAAATGCTGAATAAATAGTGGGCCCTGGTATGAAAATGGTTGAAAACCACTGAGCTACTTAATAGGCTTTAGATAAAAGAGCACAGCGCCTATAGATTAGGCTAATCTGTATAGGTATATGATCAGATGGATGATAGGCTATGGCATTTTTAATTTGGCTGAATAGATGATCAAGTTGTATTTCAGCCTTTTAGCGCCGTCGGATTAATTAATTAATAAACTCGATCGTGGGCATTCTCCGGTCATGATACAAAAAACTTTTATGAACATTCGATCGGCTCCTGCGTGCGTCCTTCACGGTAGGAACAAAATATATCAATGACAACGCAGCAGAGAGGAGAGCAGTAGAAGGAGGAGAGGAGGAGAGGAAAGGCGAATTTAATAGTTTTATTCGAGTCGCATTTAGATGTGTGCCCGTACACACAGCCGCGACTAAATTCGCCGGCAAATATTTCGCCTTTTTTTGGTCGCTTTTTCGAGTCGTTCCCCTTTTTGCCAATGTTAACCATTACTGTGTAGGATTCATCACTTGCCATGGAAGCTCCTGCAGTCTACGTTCCTGCAGCCTAGCTGGCAACCTCTAGTCGGGGGGAAGGGGGAGGGGACACACCGCTCAACAGTATTTTGAAAGTGATTGCAGTACCAGTTTTGGCCACAATCTTACATACGGCTCCTTTAAAAGTTAAAAATGTTTGCTTCCGAAATAATGTATTCAAAGATTTTCACAATTTTTCAACAGCTGAAACACCAAAACGTGTTCAGTGCAGAAAGGGTTAAAGAAATGTAATAATACCTAATAATAATAAAGTTAATGGAATTAACAGGCTCCCCCAGAGTCAGTGTTGATGTGTCTCTGAGCAAGACACTGAACCCCCGACTGCTCCTGATGTGTTGGTCGGTACCTTGTATGGTTTCTGTCGCCATTGGTGTGTGAATGGTTAAAGATGGAGTGCCATGAATTTTTTCTACCCTAAAACATGATCATCAGGTATTAATGTTATATGAAAAGTAATTTTTTTTGCCAAAAAGTGTACAGTGTTTGTTAAACTGTCATTTTTATGATTCCACCCTACCAGTTCATTAAGTATGCCTGGTTTGCCTGGTGGGTGGTGATGGGTGGAGATCCACCTGAACTGAAGCCACGCCCACAGCTTTAGTTGCATGATGAAGGGGGAGGAGTTAGGGGAGGGGCTGAGCATGTGATGTCACTATATTGAAGTTTTTTTCATTGGTACGTTTGACTGGAAAGGTTCAGCCCCCAGGAAGAAACCCTAAATACAAAGGGAAGACATCATTGCACATAAAAAACACACCAAGGGGTCTATTTACATACTGTCACCTCTTAAACGTGTACAAAATTGGAAAAAATACAAAAATCACGGCACCCCCTCTTTAAATGGGATCTACTATCTATGCAAATGCACCATTTACCATGTTTACATGTTGACCTCAGCTCTGCGTCAGAAAGAGTCACATTTAATGAAAGAATCTTTCTCCTTTTTAATGAGTCCAGAGAGGAGAACGCTTCCAACCCCACCAGTGCTTAAAAAAATCTCAAATCCCAAACGATTATCCCCTCAGCCAGCCCACCGTCGTGTTTTCACTGCAAACATCTGTAAAGATCACACAGCCTGGTTGGTGTTCACCAGGCTGTGGGTCTGGGGTCTCAAAGGAGCTCCTTGTGTCCTCCAAGTGAGGAGACACAGTGAGCTCTGAGCGGAGCTCAGCAGAGGAACCATAATATTATGGTAGTGCTGCTGGAGGGAGAGAGGAGGCAGGTTGGACGGAGAGAGAGATAGAGAAATACCTTAAGATCTGCTACCAGAGAGAGAGAGAGAGAGAGAGAGAGAGAGAGAGAGAGAGAGAGAGAGAGAGAGAGAGAGAGAGAGAGAGAGAGAGAGAGAGAGAGAGAGAGAGGAGAGAGAGGAGAGAGAGAGACAGAGAGAGGGAGAGAGGGAGAGAGGGAGAGAGAGAGAGAGAGAGAGAGAGAGAGAGAGAGAGAGAGAGAGAGAGAGAGAGAGAGAGAGAGAGAGAGAGAGGAGGAGAGAGAAGAGAGAGAGAGAGAGAGAGAGAGAGAGACAGACAGACAGAGAGAGAGAGAGAGAGAGAGAGAGAGAGAGAGAGAGAGAGAGAGAGAGAGAGAGAGAGAGAGAGAGAGAGAGAGAGAGAGAGAGAGAGAGAGAGAGAGAGAGAGAGAGAGAGAGAGAGAGAGAGAGAGAGAGAGAGAGAGAGAGAGAGAGAGAGAGAGAGAGAGAGAGAGAGAGAGAGAGAGAGAGAGAGAGAGAGAGAGAGAGAGAGAGAGAGAGAGAGAGAGAGAGAGAGAGAGAGAGAGAGACAGAGAGAGAGAGAGAGAGAGACAGAGAGAGAGAGAGAGAGACAGAGAGAGAGGGGGGAGAACGGTAAACACAGGAAGTGAGGGACAGGGGAGTTCTATGTATTTATCCAATTAGAGAGTTCCTCGTTAAGTGTGGAAGGAGCGGCGCTCTGCTCAGCTGTGTCAGCTATAGATAGCAGAACTGTACTGTACTGTACTGTACTGTACTGTACTGTACTGTACTGTACTGTGCTGTGCTGTACTGTACTGTACTGTACTGTACTGTACTGTACTGTACTGTGCTGTGCTGTACTGTGCTGTGCTGTGCTGTACTGTACTGTACTGTACTGTACTGTTTCCGACAGAAGATTCTAGTTTCCGGCACTAGATTTCTTGTTTCTGATGCTAGATTATAACGAATGATTTTGTGATGTGACCTGAACCATGCAGACACACTACAGTACTGTAAGGCTCTGTCCTTCTTTCTCTATGATGCAATTTACAGTTTGGACGTTTAGAAGATGTTCTTAATCCATGAGAGACTTACAGTAGCAAAAAACAAAAACAACGCAAGATAGTACATCTGATTACTAGAAATATAGCAGCCTAGGATCATACAGTAAGTAAACTAAGAACCGCAACAACAGTAGAATATCCTTCCATTGACTGTAAACACAGTCAATGTAAGGTCTGCTGTAGAAGGCCAGCTGTTGATCTGGTCTTCTATAGCAGACATCCATCCATCCATCCATCCATCCATCCATCTTCTTCCGCTTATCCGAGGTCGGGTCGCGGGGGCAACAGCTCCACCAGGGAGCTCCAGACTTCCCTGTCTGGGGTCTGTGGCTCAAATGCTGAATAAATAGTGGTCCTTGGTGTCAAAAAGGTTGAAAACCACTGGTCTACACATGCAGACAGAGGGTGTGACTCTGTAGGAACAGGGACCAGCGCCCTGGGGCTCAAACCCTCGGGGCGGGGCCTAATGGTCCTCCATAGGTGGAGTCCTGTCTGTCTGTCTGTCTGTCTGTCTGTCTGTCTGTCTGTCTGTCTGACCGCATGCTCCACAGGGGCGGATGTAACATTTCCCAATGTGTGTGTGTGTGTGTGTGTGGGGGGGGGGGGGGGGGGGGGGGGGGGGGGGGGGGGGGTACGCCATGGGTATGGCATACCACATTTCAGTTCCAGGACTTTATTTAGTCAAGTAAAGCATCAATAATAACATCAGTTGTTGTTTGAAGTTGCAACAGACACGCAGCATGCATAAAGCTAAAGGTCTGACTCAGAGAGTTTTCTGTTTTCAATGATGAAATGCTGTTGGTTTAGTGGTGACACAGCTGTAGTTGTTAGTAGCAGTAGTAGTGTTTCCACATCATTTAAATAGAAGCACTTTAATTTGAAATATCTTGGGTTGTTTTGCATGGCATGATGTTTGGTGGGGCAGACTGGGCATTTAGGGGGGCATTGCCCCCCTAAATGCCCATGCCTAGATCCGGCCTGCTGACCGCGGGGTCCGGCCAGACATCATAATGGTCCAGGCTCAGACACAGCAGACTAATTAAACCCTAATTAAACCCCACCAAAGCACACTGAGTAGGTGTAATTGCAGTGTGTGTGTGTGTGTGTGTGTGTGTGTGTGTGTGTGTGTGTGTGTGTGTGTGTGTGTGTGTGTGTTGTGTGTGTGTGTGTACATGCGTGCGTGTGTGGGATGTAATTAAAAGCGTTTCCAGTCCTGTGTGTGTATATAATAAAGTTCATCACCTGATCCCTCAAAACCACAATGTCGCTATTTTGGGCGAGAATAGGAGAAAAAAAAGCAAATCTACAAGCTCACAAAACATGCAAAGCTTGTAGGTATGAGCCAACAGTAGTATAGACCTGCGCAGTGACGTCACCGCCCCTGTTCCAGAAATGGATTCCACAATCATTTTTCTCATAGACTTTTCGAAAATAATTACTATAAAGATGATTACGCCGCGGACAAAGCCAACTCGAGTCGTGACGAATCATGATGACACATGACAATAAAATCATTTCTAAGATGAAAAACGAAACAAAAAGTCTTGTATCATGCCGTTTTCTACTTCTTCCTCATTATATATTATTATGGCGATATTGTGTTTGTTGTCATGATTTGTCACGACCCGAGTTGGCTTTGTCCTAAATCTCCGACGCTCAACCAGGGTAGGGTAGGGTTTTGCGTCTCGTAGTTTGGGAACAACGGGAGGTCTGAATAATGACGTGGCACCGTACCTGAGCTCTCTCCACTCCTCTCCTCTGGTAGTTCCTGCAGAGTTAACTTCCACTCCAGAGGAGCGTCACACGGAGTGACTGTCACCGACAGAGGAGTGTTGTCTTCTTCCACCACGAAGTAGTACCTGTAGGGAAACAGGAGGGGGACTCAGTTTACTGTTACACACAACACCACGAAGTAGTACCTGTAGAGAAACAGGAGGGGGACTCAGTTTACT
Organism: Benthosema pterotum; assembly: GCA_039105355.1. Classification (NCBI taxonomy): domain Eukaryota; kingdom Metazoa; phylum Chordata; class Actinopteri; order Myctophiformes; family Myctophidae; genus Benthosema; species Benthosema pterotum. Next base: position 49,147,814 of record CM076977.1, on the reverse strand, counting down.
GTTACACACAACACCACGAAGTAGTACCTGTAGAGAAACAGGAGGGGGACGCTGTTTACTGTGACACACGGCGCAGGAGGACTTAGTTTACTGTTACACACAACCACAACACAGGAGGAATTAGTTTACTGTAACACACAACCAGGAGGACTTAGTTTACTGTAACACACAACCAGGGGGACTTAGTTTACTGTAACACAACCAGGAGGACTTAGTTTACTGTAACACAACACCAGGAGGACTTAGTTTACTGTAACACACAACCAGGAGGACTTAGTTTACTGTAACACAACCAGGAGGACTTAGTTTACTGTAACACACAACGCAGGAGGACTTAGTTTACTGTAACACAACCAGGAGGACTTAGTTTACTGTAACACAACCAGGAGGACTTAGTTTACTGTAACACAACGCAGGAGGACTTAGTTTACTGTAACACAACTCAG
>CM076977.1:49097530-49146868 GCA_039105355.1 Benthosema pterotum | reverse complement strand
ACTGGTATATTCACATAGTGTCAACCCCTTACCCCTGTGTCTGATCAATGGTTAGACTGGTATATTCACCATAGTGTCAACCCCTTACCCCTGTGTCTGATCACTGGTTAGACTGGTATATTCACCATAGTGTCAACCCCTTACCCCTGTGTCTGATCGCTGGTTAGACTGTATATTCACCATAGTGTCAAACCCCTTACCCCTGTGTCTGATCACTGGTTAGACTGGTATATTTACCATAGTGTCAACCCCTTACCCCTGTGTCTGATCACTGGTTAGACTGGTATATTACCATAGTGTCAACCCTTACCCTGTGTCTGATCGCTGGTTAGACTGGTATATTCACCATAGTGTCAACCCCTTACCCCTGTGTCTGATCGATGGTTAGACTGTTATATTCAGACAGAGAGATTATGAAGAAAATTAAAAGCTGGCATTTTGAAGTCAAAATGGCTGCCAACTTGTTGACCTCTGGTGTAGCGGTTGGCAGAGACAGGGATACACTCCACTCCACAGGAGAGTTGGCATAACTTACGGGGGGAAATGTAGATGTAAATACATCAATAAAAATAAATAAAATAAATAAATAAACAGTCCTAGCTGCTCTGAACTCACACTGGAATTTAATTCCCTTTTCAGTGAGTCTACAGATCCAGTTGGCAGCCATGGTCCTTCATGGGCAGTTAGCTGACTGGCGGTCAGTCGGTCAGTGGTCAGCCGTGAGGGAGCGGATGTAACATCAGGGGGGCAGGAGAAAATGGTATGGGTGCGGCTTCATCGCCCATGGCGCTTCATACCATTTTCAGTTCCAGGACTTTTATTAGTCAAGTAAAGCATCAATAATAACATCAGTTGTTGTTGAAGTTGCAACAGACACGCAGCATGCATAAAGCTAAAGGTCTGACTCAGAGAGTTTTCTGTTTTCAATGATGAAATGCTGTTGGTTTAGTGGTGACACAGCTGTAGTTAGTTAGTAGCAGTAGTAGTGTTTCACTTTAATCATTTTAATTATAATATAGCACCTTAAGTTGGCATGCAAAGAACCCAAATGTCAAATATATTTCGGTTCTTTGCATGCCGTCGGTTTGGTGGGACAGTCTGGGCCTTAGGGGGGGGGCACTGCCCCCCATGCCCATGCCTAGATCCGGCCCTGCGGTCGGTGGGTTTGCACTAGAGTCTATATAAGCAAAAACAAACGGAAAAGTCATCCTAGTGTGACGGAGGAGCAGACATAGTGCTGCTGTTGCTTCTGTTAAGGTAAACATGACCATGACGGGGTTCACTGTACGATGCTCCGCTATGGTACAATGTAGACCCTCCTCACACGACCAAACCCACGCCGGTCGGTCGGTCGGGTCGCCGCGCCATGCACCGCTGCGTCCGGCCGGCCATGAGGCCACGACGCTGCCGCGCCGTGAGGCCCACGACGCCTGCCGCGCCGTGAGGCCACGACGCCTGCCGCGCCGTGAGGCCACGACGCCTGCCTGCCGCGCCGTGAGGCCACGACGCTGCCGCGCCGTGAGGCAGGAAGACTCTGGAGTAAACATAGAGACAGACAGAGATCCAAAACAACGTAAACACACAGAACTAAACTAACCACCGTACAGAGTCAGAACACTGATGATTAGAGGGAAAAGAGATGCACACACACACACACACACACGAAACACGCACGCACGCACACAGGCGCCATCATTGGGCGCGCACAACTTGATTGCCAGCGTCTCTCTCTCTCTCTCTTCGCTCCAGGGGGGAAAGTCAACAAATTAAGATGGACCGAGCAACGACACGACCTTCTGCCTTCAAACCCCTAACCCTCCTGCCCCTCCTCTCCCTCCTCCCCCTACTCCCCCCCCCCCTCCTCCTCTCCTCCCCTTCCCTCTCCTCCCCCTCCTCCCCTTCGTCTCGCACACTTTGTGGTCTTCAGGGGCAAAGAGAAGCACTGCCCTGAGCCAAAAAATGTCCTCCATATTTGTTTATTTTCACTCCACCGTGTCTCACATGGGAGTCATTTAGAGAGAGAGAGAGAGAGAGAGAGAGAGAGAGAGAGAGAGAGAGAGAGAGAGAGAGAGAGAGGGGAGAGAGGGGAGAAGAGAGAGAGAGAGAGAGAGCGGAGAGCGACAGAGAGACAGAGGAGAGAGAGAGAGAGAGAGAGAGAGAGACTTGTAGGTCCTTATAATCAGTAGAGATACAGGTCTGTTCTTTGGACCTGGAAGGTCACTGTTTTTTTGGCCCTTTATAATTTTCTGTCTGCTCTCTGTGGCTTAAAGTTTAAACGGCTGTCCTACGAGAGACAGACAGACAGACAGACAGACAGACAGACAGACAGACAGACAGACAGACAGACAGACAGACAGACAGACAGACAGACAGACAGACAGTCCTCCTCCAAAGAAGCATGTCTGCAGGTTTGAGCCATAAACTGTGAGATGAACTGAATTAAGTGCACTGTGGACATTTAATATGTGATGAGTGAAATGCATAACACATACTGTACTGTACTGTACTGTGCTGTACTGTACTGTACTGTACTGTACTGTGCTGTGCTGTACTGTACTGTGCTGTGCTGTACTGTACTGTACTGTGCTGTGCTGTACTGTACTGTGCTGTGCTGTACTGTACTGTACTGTGCTGTGCTGTACTGTACTGTACTGTACTGTACTGTGCTGTGCTGTACTGTACTGTGCTGTGCTGTACTGTACTGTGCTGTGCTGTACTGTACTGTGCTGTGCTGTGCTGTACTGTACTGTGCTGTACTGTGCTGTGCTGTACTGTGCTGTACTGTACTGTGCTGTGCTGTGCTGTGCTGTGCTGTACTGTGCTGTACTGTGCTGTGCTGTACTGTGCTGTACTGTACTGTACTGTACTCATACTGTACTGTACTGTACTGTGCTGTGCTGTACTGTGCTGGCTGTGCTGTGCTGTGCTGTACTGTAATCATACTGTACTGTACTGTGCTGTGCTTGCTGTGCTGTGCTGTGCTGGTGCTGTGCTGTGCTGTACTGGCACCGGAATACACACCAGGGGTGGATCTAGGCATAGGCATGGGGGGGCAATGCCCCCGTAAATGCCCAGGGTTTTGCCCCACAAAACATGATGGCATGCAAAACAACCCAAGACATTCCATTGCTTATATTTAAAAGTATTTGAAACACTACTTAAAATGGTATGGCGGCGGCTTCCTCGCGCCACAGGCGATGAAGCTGCCCCCTTACTATGTTCTTCCCCCCCCCCCACCCCCCAATTGGTAAATGTTACATCCGCCCCTGATACACACCATGCTGTTATTATTGGTGATAATGAAGAATGACGAAGACGATGTCCACCCACTGCCTCCGTTATCAAGACATAATTCCCAGGATGCTGTAGCCTGGCTCAGCCCTGAATCAGCACCTTAAAAACAATTACTACCTTATTTTTCCCCTTGTGATTCAATCAGAGGGTATTTTTAAAGGTTCTGGATTCAAGGCTGAGTCAGGCTAGTGAGAGTGGATCAGGTTCCAGGCGACTCACCAACAACAACACCACCAGAGTAAAGTTCTGACTGCAGTGGGAAGTTCATTCCATAGTTTAGATAGGGAGTGAGTCTGTGGTTCTGACTGCAGTGGGAAGTTCATTCCATAGTTTAGATAGGGAGTGAGTCTGTGGTTCTGACCGTGGGAAGTTCATTCCATAGTTTAGATAGGGAGTGAGTCTGTGGTTCTGACTGCAGTGGGAAGTTCATTCCATAGTTTAGATAGGGAGTGAGTCTGTGGTTCTGACTGCAGTGGGAAGTTCATTCCATAGTTTAGATAGGGGGTGAGTCTGTGGTTCTGACTGCAGTGGGAAGTTCATTCCATAGTTTTGGAGCCAGGAGAGAGAAGAGCTTGGGGCGAGTGGAGCGTTGACGTCTCAACCTAACCCAGGGGTGTCAAACTCGGAGTGGGCCAAAATTTAAAACTGAACAAAGCCGTGGGCCAAGTTTGAATGAACTAACCTTTTAAAAGGGGAATTCCACCCATTTTCAAAATGGGTGGAAATGTGAACCAAATGGTCCCTAGCGGGTCCATTTGGTTCCATTTGTACGCTCTCAGGAAAAATGGGTCTGAAAGAAAAATCATTAACATGGTGAAATACATCTTGGTGATGTCATCAGATGTATTTCACCATGTTAATGATTTTTTCAGACCTCCATTTTTAGGGAATACAGAATTGGGGGAACTTTTTTTTTTATCATGTCCACATACACAACATCTCTAAGGTATATTAATGACATATTAAAATGTTGAAAATGGGTGATAATGTCTCAAATTAAAAGGGGCCAAAATAATGTGCCAAATGAAATTACACGGCGGGCCAAATTTGGCCCGCGGGCCTGAGTTTAACACCCATGACCTAACCTGCCGGTCCTATGACATGTCAGACAGAAGTCTACAGTCCAACGATGAACATCCATCATTTGAAATGGAGACCATGAGTGATGAACTACAGTGGTAGTTTGTGGTAAACCGTACATAGTCTTTGTGCCCAAATGCAGATCCAAACTAAAGAATGTACAATTTGTACAATTAGTGCAAAGCCATTAGTCCCAATCACTGTGTGTGTGTGTGTGTGTGTGTGTGCTCAAAGGCAGTCGGCGGGCAGCAGGGGCGGATGTGAAATTTCGCAATTGGGGGGGCAGGAGAAAATGGTATGGGTGCGGCTTCATCGCCCGTGGTGCGAAAGCGCCACAAGCGATGAAGCCGCACCCATACCATTTTCCGTTCCAGGACTTTTATTAGTCAAGTAAAGCATCAATAATAACATCAGTTGTTGTTGAAGTTGCAACAGACACGCAGCATGCATAAAGCTAAAGGTCTGACTCAGAGAGTTTTCTGTTTTCAATGATGAAATGCTGTTGGTTTAGTGGTGACACAGCTGTCGTTAGTTAGTAGCAGTAGTAGTGTTTCACATCATTTTAAATAGAAGCACTTTAATTTGAAATATCTTGGGTTGTTTTGCATGGCATCATGTTTGGTGGGGCAGACTGGGCATTTAGGGGGGCCATTGCCCCCCCACCCCCCCATGCCCATGCCTAAATCCACACCTGCTCCATTGTTTATGGACCGAGTTCTGAAGGCCCTGGGGGGTCCCTGAGGAGTCCCTGGGGGTCCCCCGGCTCTTGCCTGACCACAATAGTACAAACATCCCCATGGCTGGACAACGTGGTGTGAAGTGATATATTATATACCAGTGGTTTTCAACCAGTGGTCCGGGGACCACCAGTGGTCCCTGAGAGGGTTCCAGGTGGTCCCCAGCTAAGTTGGGTTAACCAGATGTAACTCCTGAGAGTGTAAAAATGAAACCAAATGGACCCTTGCGGGTCCATTTGGTTTCATTTTTACACTCTCAAGAGTTAAATTATTCATTATTCATTTTTTTTCTCAAATCCAGCCAAAAGCAAAAGAAATCTTATGGTTTGGGGTCTGTGGGGCTTAAATGTCCTCAAATGGTGGTCCGTGACTGAAAATTCTGAATAAATAGTGGTCCCTGGGATCAGAAAGGTTGAAAACAACTGTTATATACCGTTTGTTCCCTGTGATATTCTTATGGTACAGTTTGGATAACGAGGACTAGATCTGCTAGTCACATACCCACACACAGGGGCGGATCTAGGCATGGGCATGGGGGGGGGGGGGGGGGGGGCAATGCCCCCTGAATGCCCTGACTGCCCCACCAAACACGATGCATGCAAAACAACCCAAATTTCAAAGATATTTCAAATTAAAGTGCTTCTATTTTTGTGAAACACTACTACTGCTACTAACTAACTACAGCTGTGTCACCACTAAACAAAAAAAAAAAAACAGACAGAAAACTCTCTGAGTCAGACCTTTAGCTTTATGCATGCTGTGTGTCTGTTGCAACTTCGCAACAACAACTGATGTTATTATTGATGCTTTACTTGACTAATAAAAGTCCTGGAACTGAAAATGGTATGGGTGCGGCTTCATCACCCGTGGTGCGAAGCGACACGAGCGATGAAGTCGCCCCTATGCCATTTTCTCTTGCCCCTCCTCCCCCCATTGTTACATCCGCCCCTGACCACACACAGCCATATTTATTCACCAAAGACAACCAGGACATTCCATTGGACCATCACTCCATTAAACACTGTTAACTCTAGTCTAGAGAACATTAAACCAGGCTGATTTTCAGACAACCATGATGTTTGTGATTTTCATAATGTTGCTGATGTCTGGGGTGGGTGGATCTTGTGCATCGGGTAGGAAAACAGTGTTTTTTTGTGTTTTTGTTCATTTCAATCCACACAGTGGCGACATTAGGGTTCATCAGCCATGGGTGCCGATATCAAAAGGGCCCTCTCAGCGTGCGCTCACACATGCGCGTGCAGAGGTGTTTGTCAGATAATTTGGATCGTGTTGGGAAGGCTCTCTTTTACGGCCTATATTCTCGTCCTATCCCACCTTGACTAATAAAAATCAACAAGCAACATTACATTATAAGGTTGAATACTAATAGCCAGAAAATTATAACAAGAGTCTACCAATCAGCCAAGCATGCTATGGATAAGCAGGTGAAGATGAATGGATGTATTTAGATAAATGTATTTTGATAGATGAATAGACATCCCACCCTAGAAAAAACTAAAATATATTAACATTTAGGGCTATGCCACACATGATAAGTGATTAACATATCCTACCATAGATTATATGGTTGCAGTGGCTGTTTTTTTAATCAGTAGAGTCAGTAGGATTGTTATTGGTTACAGTTCCTGTCACCTATGTTTTAAAGCTAAATTAAAAATATATGATAAACACATAAGATAGGCATATTAAGCTCTTTGTGATTTTATATTGAGGACTTATACATAGCTCTTGATTATATTAAGATTATATTTTATAAATATAATTGATTATATATAGGCCTAGAGTAAAATAGATTATACTGTGCAAACAGACTGAGATCATGTAATTAGCTCCATATACACAGCTGTGTCATATTCCATATTATAAGAACGGGGAATCCCCGATATGCACGGCACGGGGGCACAGAGACAGTGCATGGAGTAATGCGAAAATTTCCCCTCTCCTTTTGTGTGATAAATGCATACTATAAACGCATGACCTATATAACAACTGAAAATATACTTGGATATATACTTGGACCACACTTGGAATTATTGAAATCGGGTGAGAATGGCCTGAGAGTTTTTAGATTGGAATCTAAAAAAATCTCCGGACGGACTTTCAAAAGGTAAGCACAGAGTCGAGCAGCAGCGACAACTCCGTTCTCTTTAAGTGGCCTGTCCAAAGGTGGCCATTCTACATGGACTTCTATTGAGGATCGGGACAATAAATAGGGACCAACATGCTGCACAAACAGCTCTCGAGTGCTTAGTTTCTGACGCCTCAATGTCGCAGCTTTGACACTAGCCATCTTTGTACGTCTGACTGTAATAAGGTTGCTGTTTTTTAGATGAAAGTAAAGTGACATTAGCTCATCTCCCGTATGCTGCTCGCATGGGCCCACGCGACAAGATATATTTTAATAAAAGGAGAAGGAAAAAAAGTCTTGTTTGGGCCTCGGGGCCCCCCTAGAGTGGCGATGGGGCCCATGGGTGCCACGCACCCACGCACCCATTATAAATGACGCTAGTGAATCCACAGAAGGCAGTGGTTTTCAACCTTTAAATTAACTCTTTAAAGGAAATCTTGTACAAATCCAACATGTAAAATACCGAACATAGAAATTTCCACATAAAGATTGAAACTGAAGTAGCCTAATGTAAAGAAAAATTAAATGAATATTCCATTTTCAAAAAAAAAAAACAAAAAAAACAAAAAAAACACTTTTGGTCATTTTATGGTCTACTCAGTCTCATGTGAACACACCAGACAGTTTATAAGTTACTGCATTCACTATTTAGATATTTGATGTTCATTTTAGTGCAGCCGCCTCCTTCCTATACAAACCCATTATAACTTAAAACTCCATTTTAACCATGACAGATTATTCGAAAACAACCAATCTTTTTTCTGGTGACTGATATTGTCCTCCTAATACGTGAGAGGGCCGTGGAATTTCAATTACAGTTTCAGTTTATTTTTAAATTATTGTATCATTCAATTGGGTGGGTATGCCCAAATATGCTACATTTTCCAAAACAATATTTTAAAAATAAATGAAAAGTGTAAATGAATTTCCACAACACTCTCACGTATTAGGAGGACAATATCAGTCACCAGAAAAAAAAAAAAAAAAAAGATTGGTTGTTTTCGAATAATCTGTAATGGTTAAAATGGAGTTTTAAGTTATAATGGGTTTGTATAGGAAGGAGGCGGCTGCACTAAAATGAACATCAAATATCTAAATACTGAAAGGAGTAACTTATAAACTGTCTGGTGTGTTCACATGAGACTGAGTAGACCATAAAATGACCAAAAGTGTTTTTGAAAGTGGAATATCCCTACTATATTATTATTATTATTATTACTGTTATTATTAACTACATTAGCATGCTTATCTACAGTAGGGGTTTTCAACCAGTGGTCCGGGGACCACCAGTGGTCCTTGAGAAGGTTCCAGGTGGTCCCCAGGCTAAATGATGCAAAGTTGCTTCAACCAGATGTAGCCTAAATCTTGAAGACTCTCTCAAGAGTTAAAATATTCATCATCTGAATTAGCACCACTCAATTAAAAAATTGTACACTCTTGTTGAGAAAATCCAGCCAGGAATTGTGGGACAAAACCAAAAGAATTCTTTAATTTAGGTCTTTGGTGTGAAGATGTAATCAAATGGTGGTCCGTGGTTCAAATGCTGAATAACCGGTGGTCCCTGGGATGAAAAAGGTTGTAAACCACCACTGTACTAGCATATGTTGATCGACAGACAGTAGGACAGTAACCACATCCTGACAGTGAAAAAAAGGTAGCCTCCGGTTACCAAACTTTGGACCAATCAGAGCGCGGCATTCATTCCAGCAGCCACGGCAGAGCAGCAGAACTAAAGGAGGGAGAAAACACAACATCTACAACTTAACAACAACTAAAACTAAACTAACTAACTAAACCACTGATCCATGCTGTGATGACCATGCTGGGCATGTACGTTCCAGACAGGTTCTCTCTCCGCTCCTCTAAAGTCCAGGATGGGATCGGTCTGTACACTGCCAGGAGAGTTAAGAAGGTTAGTACTGTAGGGGACAGGACGGGACGGGACGGGCGACATTCAGGGGGCAGAAAACTAACTGCAGCTGCTGTTCATACAGCCTGGAGAGGGACAGACTGGAGAGGGACAGACTGGAGGGCGGTGCAAAATAACAGCTGTTTTCGGGCATGTATGTGGTGCAACCTGACGGCTGTTTTATTAAGTGTTGTACAGTACTGACTAAAGTTTCTAATGTTTATGTTGTATCATTACTACAAACGATTTTAAAAAGGGGACCATGTCATGTTAGGACTTGTCCTGTGTCTAGTCTCCATTCTCAATAGAGGTCTATGTAGAGGCGCCGCCATTAGACTGACGCCATGAAGTGAACGGTGTTGTCGTAGTAACTCTGACTGTACTCTATGGCTCTGCTGCTCTCACTGTAGTTTAGTTTAGCACAACAACAACAATGTTCGGCAGTTTTAATAAAACAATTGTTTTAATGACATTATCGTTTGGTTTGACGACGCAAGACTGCAGAAATAACCGCGAAGAAAAGCCTCGTTTCGTTTCGTTTCGCGGCGTTTTGTGTTTTATTCCCTGTGTGTTCATTCACCGCTGTGATGTGGACTGACTGACTGACTGACTGACTGTCATGGCGGACCGCCCTGGATAGTGTCTGCGCCTCCCTCCTTGTACTCAGCACGTCTTCATAAACGTAACATTGTCAAATATAACGCACTCAACTCGTAGTCACGGGTGTTCTGATACCGTACGGACCACCCGAGGACCCTCATGTTCAGGAGTGTTGGGTGAAACAGCGTTTTAATCCCAACGGTGGCCATTTCTCCCCATAGAGTTATCATGGTGCATCAGGGTGCAATACACCGCCCCGCCGATAGGGTCGCGTAGTGGAAAGCAATGGGAGAACATGGTAAGGAAATGGCCACCGGTGGGATTAAAATGATCTATTTATCGAATAACACTGAACGTACGGGGACCACTGGTGGGCCGTACATACTCATAACATCCGCAGCCATGGTGTAAGCACTTTACATCTGAAATATGAGCGTTATATAGCGTTAATATGAGCAGAAAGGGATCGAACGCACACAGTATTTAGCAGTGTTCTCCCAGACGGCCAGCAGCAGCCTGGCTCTGCTCTGCTCTGCTGCGTGACGTCAAATGCCACGTAGATACATCAGGATACTACTGTATCCAGTTGTTTCATTTACTACAACAGTAGATACATCAGGATACACTGTATCCAGTTGTTTCATTTACTACAACAGTAGATACATCAGGATACTACTGTATCCAGTTGTTTCATTTACTACAACAGTAGATACATCAGGATACTACTGTATCCAGTTGTTTCATTTACTACAACAGTAGATACATCAGCATACACTGTATCCAGTTGTTTCATTTACTACAACAGTAGATACATCAGGATACCACTGTATCCAGTTGTTTCATTCACTACAACAGTAGATACACCAGCATACACTGTATCCAGTTGTTTCATTTACTACAACAGTAGATACACCAGGATACCACTGTATCCAGTTGTTTCATTCACTACAACAGTAGATACATCAGGATACTACTGTATCCAGTTGTTTCATTTACTACAACAGCAGGATACACTGTATCCAGTTGTTTCATTTACTACAACAGTAGATACATCAGGATACACTGTATCCAGTTGTTTCATTTACTACAACAGTAGATACATCAGGATACCACTGTATCCAGTTGTTTCATTCACTACAACAGTAGATACATCAGGATACTACTGTATCCAGTTGTTTCATTTACTACAACAGTAGATACATCAGGATACTACTGTATCCAGTTGTTTCATTCACTACAACTGTAGTCAATACACCAGGATACTACTGTATCCAGTTGTTTCATTTACTACAACAGTAGATACATCAGGATACCACTGTATCCAGTTGTTTCATTCACTACAACAGTAGATACATCAGGATACTACTGTATCCAGTTGTTTCATTTACTACAACACCAGGATACACTGTATCCAGTTGTTTCATTTACTACAACAGTAGATACACCAGGATACTACTGTATCCAGTTGTTTCATTTACTACAACAGTAGATACATCAGGATACTACTGTATCCAGTTGTTTCATTCACTACAACACCAGGATACACTGTATCCAGTTGTTTCATTTACTACAACAGTAGATACACCAGGATACACTGTATCCAGTTGTTTCATTTACTACAACAGTAGATACATCAGGATACTACTGTATCCAGTTGTTTCATTTACTACAACAGTAGATACACCAGGATACTACTGTATCCAGTTGTTTCATTTACTACAACAGTAGATACACCAGGATACTACTGTATCCAGTTGTTTCATTTACTACAACAGTAGATACACCAGGATACTACTGTATCCAGTTGTTTCATTTACTACAACAGTAGATACACCAGGATACTACTGTATCCAGTTGTTTCATTCACTACAACATCAGGATACTACTGTATCCAGTTGTTTCATTTACTACAACAGTAGATACACCAGGATACTATTGTATCCAGTTGTTTCATTTACTACAGTAGATACACCAGGATACTACTGTATCCAGTTGTTTCATTTACTACAACAGTAGATACATCAGGATACACTGTATCCAGTTGTTTCATTTACTACAACACCAGGATACACTGTATCCAGTTGTTTCATTTACTACAACAGTAGATACATCAGGATACTACTGTATCCAGTTGTTTCATTTACTACAACAGTAGATACATCAGGATACACTGTATCCAGTTGTTTCATTCACTACAACAGTAATTGTCAACCTTTTTTCACACCAGGGCCCACTATTTATTCAGCATTTAAGCCACGGACCACCATTTGAGGACATTTTTAGCCCCACAGACACCCAAAACTAAAGATTGATGTTGGTTTTGTCCACAATATGGATTTGAGAAACCAAACAGTCCAACATACAGATCAAAATGACCATTAATCTTCTACATTCTCTAGTTGTGTAGACCTTGGGATAATTCACATGATGAATATTTTAACTCTTGAGAGTGTAAATATGAAACCAAATGGACCCGCAAGGGTCCATTTGGCATTTGGTTGTGTTCTGCTCGATACAATGTCACCATGATGTTCACACACACACACACACACACACACACACACACACACACACACACACACAACACACACACACACACACCACACACACACACACACACACACACACGAGGAGTTCATCAGTAAATCCTGTGTTATTGTAATGTTTTGAGCGTTCTGAAAGGCAGCACTGCTAGCGGTTCATTCTGGGAGACATGATGATGCAGACAGTGTGTTGATAAAAGGAACTGATTGCATGAGTTAATATGTCAACATTGTGTTGTTATCATTATGGTTGGTAGAGAGATGAAGGTTGCTTATGGAAAGACAGGGTTTGAAGATGGACATGAATAGAGCTGCTTCAGGGTGTGTGTGTGTGTGTGTGTGTGTGTGTGTTGTGTGTGTTGTGTGTGGGGTGTGTGTGTTGTGTGTGTGTGTGTGTGTGTGTGTGTGTGTGTGTGTGTGTGTGTGTGTGTGTGTGTGTGTGTGTGTGTGTGTGTGCGTGCGTGGTGCGCGTGCGTGCGTGCGTGCGTGCGTGCGTGCGTGCGTGCGTGCGTGCGTGCGTGCGTGCGTGGTGGTGCGTGCGTGCGTGCGTGCGTGCGTGGTGCGTGCGTGCGTGCGTGCGTGCGTGCTGCGTGCGTGCGTGCGTGCGTGCGTGCGTGCGTGCGTGCGTGCGTGCTGCGTGCGTGCGTGCGTGCGTTGCGTGCGTGCGTGCGTGCGTGCGTGCGTGCGTGCGTGCGTGCGTGCGCGTGCGTGTGTGTGTGTGTGTGTGCGCGCGCGCAGTGATGGGAAAGTTACTGGGAAAATGTAGCTACACTAGCTACACTACAAGCTCTCCCCAGAAAATTGTAGCAAGCTACACTACAACCTATGGAAAAATGTAGTTAAGCTATGTAGCTTCGAGCTACTTCTAACAAGTTGCTGCCCATCTGTGGTGTGTGTGGTGTGTGTGTGTGTGTGTGTGTGTGTGTGTGTGTGTGTGTGTGTGTGTGGTGTGTGTGTGTGTGTGTGGTGTGTGTTGTGTGTTGGGGGGTGTGCCCTCAGGGTCTTCATGAAAAGCATGCAGGTCTTTTAACAGAGCTCCAATTAGATGAGTTTTGACCTGCCACAGGGGGTTAGTTTTAACAGAGCTCCAATTAGATGAGTTTTGACCTGCCACAGGGGGTTAGTTTTAAGTTTTAAGTTAGAGCACTTAAAGAACAGAACAGAGTGTTGACACGGTTGCTGCTGATGGTCTGTCATTTGGTTGGAGAATTCCTTATAGATCTGTGTTCTATAGAACCCGGTCCAGGGACCACTTCTCTCACATCTTAAATAATTTCGGGGGGCAAGCATCTCGGGGGTTTTTGTGACTTGTTGTTTACTTTTATGGGCTCCAAGCTAAACCCCTCCCAAACTGATATTGTCCAATAGATCTTTAGATGACCCCCCCCCCCCACTACTATGGTCCAATCACAGCTAAGCATAGCATGTGATAGACAAACCAATGGCTTTCTTATATGATAAAACATTGTTTTGAAGAAATAAATATCACACACATTTTTCCACTGCATAGAGCAACATGTCTTGTTGATGGATTTGGAAGAGATTTTGAAGGTCTGGTTCCAAAAATGTAGCAGTTTTTAATGTGTAAACTTAAGGGTCTTACAGACGGCGAGTAATAAATGTTGCATTCTAATTCATTTTCAAACAGGACCGGTGTTTCGTGTTCAGAAAACGACCTGCGATAAAGAGAGCGTGTAACGCTGTTACGTCGTTTATCACGCGGCGTCCAGTGATGTGTGTTGCGTGCTGTGTTGCTCGTTTCATGCACACGCACGCGTTGTTTTTGAAAGCTCAATCCAGTGAGCTTTTTAAACGCCTGGCGGTAATCGACGGGTGATTTTATTTATGTCGGCACTGCAGAGAGAAGAATCGAGAATCGACGTGTTTATGCAATCCATTATATGTTTTAATATTGTATGTGTGTGTGTTGCGCACATACACATATGCACATGTCTTATGGAGTGTGCCCCACTTCTGAAAAGGCCCACTACAACGCTGTATAAAAGGGTCCATTTGGTTACCAACCAACCCCCCCTCCTCTGCTGGGGAGGGGGACCACCTGGAACCCCCTCAAGGACACTGGTGTAAAAACCTCTGCTCCATTGTATTTACTTAGAGGTTAGATCAGGTTAACTGTCAGTTATTGAGCCGGGGACCCCCTGGAACACCCCACACCTGCCAAAGACCCCTGGGGGGTTCTGGGGACCACAATTGAGACCCACAGGAGGCACCATTTCCTGCGAAGCATTAAACCATTTTGTCCTGATCAGATTCTAGTTTCTGATGCTAGATTCTAGTCCCCACCGTAGATTCTAGTTCCTCTAAGTAGACTGTAGTTTCTGAAGTTAGATTCCAGTTTCGGACACTAGATTCTAGTCCATGACACTAGTTCTAGTTTGTGACACTAAATTCTCTCCCTGGCGCGAGATTCTATTTTTCTGGAAAAATCTGTTTCTGTGTCAGTGATGCTTAAAGGTAGGGGAGTGATTTGAATTCATGGTTGTAGTACAGCCTGGTGCATAGGGGGCCCCCAACAGTAGCTACACTATGTGAATCTGCTGCTTGCTCCTGATTGGGGAGAATTGGTGGTGACCAGGGGAACTTTTATTAGCTCCTCTGCTAACGTGGGGGAGGGGGGAAACTCCATATATGGTTTCCACACCTTATAATAGAGCATTTTAACAGAAAAAAAAATATTTTTTGGGTGATATCTGACAAAAGTGAATCACTCCCCTACCTTTAACTATTTCATAGGAAGGACCCCCAGAAATATCTATTATTTAGCTGCTGAACCTCATCTAAAACATGTTGTTCTAGGGGATCCCCCAGAAGCAAAGACTTGAGTTAAAAATGTTTACTTCCTTAAATAATATGTTCAAAGATTTGCACCACATTTTCAGTTTAAAATAGCAGAACTACAAGCTCATATCGCGCCATCGGTGGCGCGATATGAGCTTGTAGATCTGCTATTTTTCAACAGCTACAACGCGTTCACTACATAAAAGGGTTAACACGGCTCCACATTCGTCCCATAACTCTCTGTGTTTACATTCTATTGTTTGGTTTTGTGGTTTTCTATTGATGTGTAAAATATGTCTGCGTCTCATTGATGATGATGTTTTTTTGTGTTTTTTCCTTCCAGGGAGAGAAGTTCGGTCCGTTTGCAGGAGAGAAGAGACTTCCTAACGAGGTTGACGAGAATTCTGACACCAGGCTCATGTGGGAGGTAGGATATAGTTCTACAGGGACCACCAGTGGTCCCTGAGAGGGTTCCAGGTGGTCTATGGACCACCAGTGGTCCCTGAGAGGGTTCCAGGTGGTCCCCATGCAGGCTAAATGATGGAAAGTTGGTTAACCAGATGTAACTCTTTGAGAGCGTAAAAATGAAACCAAATGGACCCTTGCGGGTCCATTTGGTTTCATGTTTACACTCTCCAAGAGTTAAAATATTCATCATGTGAATTATCCCAAGTCTACACAACTAGAGAATGTAGAAGATTAATGGTCATTTTGATCTGTATGTTGGACTGTTTTGTTTTCCCCAAATCCAGCCTGGAATTGTGGACAAAAAGCAAAATAAATCTTTAGTTTTGGGGTCTGTGGGGCTAAAATGTCATCAAATAGTGGTCCTCTGTGGCTCAAATAATGAATAAATAGTGGGCCCTGGTAGCAAAAAAAAAACACTGCTATAGACCCGCAATGGACCGCAAGGGTCCATTTGGTTTCATATTTACACTCTAAAAGAGTTACATTTGGTTAACAGATTTCCATCATTTAACCTGGGGACCACCTGGAATCCTCTCAGGGACCAACAGGTGGCTCCCGGACCAGCTGTAATACATGAACATCCAGCACACACACCGTACATAAACAGTTCATTATGAACACATCCTCATCCATCCATGTCTCTATGGATGTTCCTAAAACTAGTTTTAACCACACAAATACTGTGTGTGTGTTGTGTGTGTGTGTGTGTGTGTGTGTGTGTGTGTGTGTGTGTGTGTGTGTGTGTGTGTGTGTGTGTGTGTGTGTGTGTGTGTGTGTGTGTGTGTGACTGTTCTTCCTTTGCTTTCTGAGACCTCTGCAATGTGTCGTCACCTCAAAAAAAAAAAAAAAGACTATTTAAATTCAGGCATGCAGTAACTCTGTTAATCCAGAGTGTCTTCCATGAAGCACGCTCCAAACCATGGTGATTCCATCGTCTGCATAAAGACATCATCATGAATCACACGCCAGGGGGGAGGCGGTGGATCAGAGTGTCACCACAAGGCCGCCGGTTCGATCCCACACTCCCCCAGAGTCTCCTTGAGCAAGGCACTCAACCTCTAATTCAGGGATGACCACACTATTTGGACTTGAGAGCTACTTTCAAAATGAGCAGCTCAACAAGATCTACACATCAAAAATGTGAATTGTTACACTACTGAAAATCCATTTCAAGACCCTAGAAGGTTTGAGCTTTGCGCTCAGTGGTGATGGTGTTACTGACTGTGACTGATTTAAATTGTTACACTACTGAGAATCCATTTCAAGGCCCCTAGAAGGTTTGAGCTTTGCGCTCAGTGGTGATGGTGTTACTTACCGATTTTCAAACGTATTGGTTTGTTGTAAACATCAGAGACGTCCGCATAATATGAGCCTTTATATGATGTTTTTGGAAAAAAAAAATCTTGGTCTGTAAGGTTGTTTTGGGACCTGTCCTAACTAAGGGTTACAGGATTGTTGATATAGAGTATAGTTTTGACAACATTCATCATTTCTAATTTGTAATTATCAGTCACTGAACTGTTCAAATCATAAGGTAAAAACACACATGCAGTTATGTTTCAGTTTTTGAATGTTGTGCTGTAGTTAGTTAGTGGTTAGGCCACTCTGATGGAAAAGTGTGTGTGTGTGTGTGTGTGTGTGTGTGTGTGTGTGTGTGTGTGTGTGTGTGTGTGTGTGTGTGTGTGTGTGTGTGTGTGTGTGTGTGTGTGTGTGTGTTGTGTGTGTGTGTGTGTGTGTGTGTGTGTGTGTTGCCAGGTCAGGGGCAGTAATCCTCTCTAACTGTGTGTGTTGCCAGGTCAGGGGCAGTAAGGGGGACACCCTCTACATCCTAGATGCCAGTAATCCTGTGTGTGTGTGTTGCCAGGTCAGGGCAGTAATCCTCTCTAACTGTGTGTGTTGCAGGTCAGGGCAGTAAGGGGGACACCCTCTACATTCCTAGATGCCAGTAATCCTGTGTGTGTGTGTTGCCAGGTCAGGGGCAGTAATCCTCTCTAACTGTGTGTGTTGCCAGGTCAGGGGCAGTAAGGGGGACACCCTCTACATCCTAGATGCCAGTAATCCTCTCTAACTGTGTGTGTTGCCAGGTCAGGGGCAGTAAGGGGGACACCCTCTACATCCTAGATGCCAGTAATCCTCTCTGTGTGTTGCCAGGTCAGGGGCAGTAAGTGGGGACACCCTCTACATCCTAGATGCCAGTAATCCTGTGTGTGTGTTGCCAGGTCAGGGGCAGTAAAGGGGACACCCTCTACATCCTAGATGCCAGTAATCCTGTGTGTGTGTTGCCAGGTCAGGGGCAGTAATCCTCTCTAACTGTGTGTGTTGCCAGGTCAGGGGCAGTAAGGGGGACACCCTCTACATCCTAGATGCCAGTAATCCTCTCTAACTGTGTGTGTGTGTGTGTTGCCAGGTCCGGGGCAGTAATCCTCTCTGTGTGTTGCCAGGTCAGGGGCAGTAAGGGGGACACCCTCTACATCCTAGATGCCAGTAATCCTCTCTGTGTGTTGCCAGGTCAGGGGCAGTAAGGGGGACACCCTCTACATCCTAGATGCCAGTAATCCTCTCTGTGTGTTGCCAGGTCAGGGGCAGTAAGGGGGACACTCTCTACATCCTAGATGCCAGTAATCCTCTGTGTGTGTGTGTGTTGCCAGGTCAGGGGCAGTAAGGGGGACACTCTCTACATCCTAGATGCCAGTAATCCTCTGTGTGTGTGTGTGTGTTGCCAGGTCCGGGGCAGTAATCCTCTCTAACTGTGTGTGTTGCCAGGTCAGGGGCAGTAAGGGGGACACTCTCTACATCCTAGATGCCAGTAATCCTCTCTAACTGTGTGTGTGTGTGTGTTGCCAGGTCCGGGGCAGTAATCCTCTCTGTGTGTTGCCAGGTCAGGGGCAGTAAGGGGGACACCCTCTACATCCTAGATGCCAGTAATCCTCTCTGTGTGTTGCCAGGTCAGGGGCAGTAAGGGGGACACCCTCTACATCCTAGATGCCAGTAATCCTCTCTGTGTGTTGCCAGGTCAGGGGCAGTAAGGGGGACACCCTCTACATCCTAGATGCCAGTAATCCTCTCTGTGTGTTGCCAGGTCAGGGGCAGTAAGGGGGACACCCTCTACATCCTAGATGCCAGTAATCCTCTGTGTGTGTGTGTTGCCAGGTCAGGGGCAGTAAGGGGGACACCCTCTACATCCTAGATGCCAGTAATCCTCTCTGTGTGTTGCCAGGTCAGGGGCAGTAAGGGGGACACCCTCTACATCCTAGATGCCAGTAATCCTCGCTACGCCAACTGGTTGCGTTTCGTCCACCAGGCTCCGTCTCAGGAGGAGAAGAACCTGGCAGCCATACAGGTACGTTTGGTTAGAGTCACATGACCCCTGGCTGTGGTGTCCTTGAGCAAGGCACTCAACCCCTACAGCTACAGTCCTGGTCCAGTGCTTACAGTCTCTCTCTATACCACCGGCTTTCAGCGTGTTTTGCGTGATACATTTTTAATATTTGTATTTGATAATGCTTGTATTGTGGTCAAATGAAACGTTTTAAAACAATAAAATATCATGCCGTTTTCTATAGTCGAGCGCAGTTATGAAAAAAAAGCACCTTACCCTAAAAAAATTGCTACAAAAGGTTTCTCAACTGTTTTTGGTACTATTAGGTGTCCTTAATAACATACTAAAAGTTTACCAAAGTTTGACCATGCGAAAGGTCATTTTTCAAGATGGCCGCCACCAGTACTTTAAAATACCATTACTCCTTCATTATTCAGGGTAGACAAATAATTTTGGTGCCTAACCCCATGTTTTGGGGGTCTAGGAACCTAATTAACATATAAAATTAGTACATTACAGGTTCAATTATACATTATAGCAATTGGTAATAAGCTTATAACAGTGTAATAGGACATTTCTCCATTTTCTATATGCGATAATACCCAGGATTGGTGAATTCTTTACCTAGAGACATAATTCACAGTCTGTTGATGTTTTTCAACATTTTAACATATAGTAAGTGATTTCTCCCCCCAGGAGAATGATGTGCACATGCACACACTCTACAATGAGGGAAAGTACAACATGTCTGGGAATCCATTTAAGTTATGCAAATTGCATAGATACAATTTGATAATTGTGAAATACAATATCTTGTTTGTAGCTCTACTAAAACCCTCTGAAATGCACCCTTTTCAAGTTAATTAAACAAACTAGAAGTTGACCGGCCAGTCTCGCTGGTGTTACCTGTACTGTAATCTACTGTATAGCACTGTACAGTACCCTACTGTATCATATCACATCAGACACTACTGTACTGTATGGCATCATACTGTACTGTAGGGCATGTAGTGTTGCTGTAGTGTAATTTAACGTACTGTGGCGTGCATGTGCACACGTGCACGTGTGTGTGCTGTGTGCGTGTGTTGGGGGGGGGGGGGGGTAAATTGTAATGTAACAGTATGTCAACAAAATAAGTATTTTAGAGTAAATATAACAGTTGCATGGATGCAGATAGATCCCTGTGTCATATAATTTGAGATGTGTGTTAACTTTCCATGATAGTAGAAGGATGATGCATTGCGTGTCCACATACTGTATGTATGGTTGGAACAAGGCTTCAAGACATCAAACCTCAAAACAGTTTTCAGTCGTTCAGAAGGTGGTAGCAGAGAATGGCGTGAACAGATACATAGTATTGTTTGCAATATTGACAGATTTTTGGATAGCTTTGTAGATCAAATTATTACAAATTTGACTCATACACATATCTTACATCTTATTTTATTAACCTAAATAAATACATGTAGTCTTAAAGTATGTAGTTTTGTCTGCCACATGACACAATCTTCAAAAGCCATGCATTGGAGGGACTAGGGTGCCTTAAATGTACTCTGACCATATGCACCAATGTGACCTTATATGCAGAAATTATGGATGTCCTGGTAAACATTTTTCATTTCCGATTTGATCCCGATAACACAATTTATGTGTTAGCCAATAGCAACACTAGAGAATTATATATATATATATATATATATATATATATATATATATATATATATATATATATATATATATATATATATATATATATATATATATATATATATATATAATAACACAGAGTGAAATATTATATGAAGTCCACCAACAGGGATTAGCAGACTCTTCACTAAAACTTGGGCAAATCCTGAGCAAATTGCACCTTACCCATGTCTGATCACTGGTTAGACTGGCATATTCACCATAGTGCCAACCCCTTACCCCTTGTCTGATCACTGGTTAGACTGGTATATTCACCATAGTGTCAACCCCTTACCCCTGTGTCTGATCACTGGTTAGACTGGTATATTCACCATAGTGTCAACCCCTTACCCCTGTGTCTGATCACTGGTTAGATTGGTATATTCACCATAGCGTCAACCCCTTACCCTGTGTCTGATCGCTGGTTAGACTGGTATATTCACCATAGTGTCAACCCTTACCCCTGTGTCTGATCACTGGTTAGATTGGTATATTCACCATAGCGTCAACCCTTTACCCCTGTGTCTGATCGCTGGTTAGACTGGTATATTCACCATAGTGTCAATCCCTTACCCCTGTGTCTGATCACTGGTTAGACTGGTATATTCACCATAGTGTCAACCCCTTACCCCTGTGTCTGATCACTGGTTAGACTGGTATATTTACCATAGTGTCAACCCTTACCCATGTCTGATCACTGGTTAGACTGGTATATTCACCATAGTGTCAACCCTTACCCTGTGTCTGATCACTGGTTAGACTGGTATATTCACCATAGTGTCAACCCCTTACCCCTGTGTCTGATCACTGGTTAGACTGGTATATTCACCATAGTGTCAACCCCTTACCCCTGTGTCTGATCACTGGTTAGACTGGTATATTCACCATAGTGTCAATCCCTTACCCATGTCTGATCACTGGTTAGACTGGTATATTCACCATAGTGTCAACCCTTACCCTGTGTCTGATCGCTGGTTAGACTGGTATATTCACCAGTGTCAACCCTTACCCATGTCTGATCACTGGTTATACTTGCATATTTGCCTACCAATGCCTGCCAATATAGTATCTGCCGATACTGATGAACTGATATGACAAATAAGGGCCGATCCAACACTTTTCCTGATACCGTATCGGGACATCCCTAGCAGAAATCAATGTTTTTTTGTTACATAGCAGCAGGGAGGGGCACTTTCGGAAACATGGATTCTATGGGGAGCAGCACCCAGTTTTGTGTCCCTATTATGCCCATATAATCTATGCAGATGTCAAAACAATAATTGCGATGTCAGAACAGGCCAACTAAATGTATGGACATACTGTATAGGGATGATCAGAATAGGGCAGAATGCTCTTGTGGCGTTTCTGAACAACTTAAGGCCTATTCAGAGATGGATTTTCGGTGCCCACCGCGACCACCGCGACCACCGTTTCCTACAATATGACGTCATACCACCGCAACCACCGCACCTCCCAGCCCTCCTCTCGGATTTTACTAACCACCGCACCGCGGTGGTTCCAGTACTTATTTTAACGGCTGCCAGCTGGTAAAAAAAGAAAGAAAAGAAAACACACCACAGCACGACGGCCAGGAGGAGAACGAATGGATTCAATGATAGACACAATGACATAAACAGAATACGAAATAAACATAAAAGCAGCAGAATTTATTATAATTGAGGTAGGAAGTAGAGAAAAGCAGAGGGGGAAAATAAACAACAATGGACGCGAGGAGAACAGGGGAGGGAGGGCGAGGTGCTGCTAGTGGTATATGAAATAGCGGTGGTCGCGTGGGGTGGTGACAGACCATATAATAGCGCGCGGTGCGGTGCTTTGAGCGGTGGTCGCGGTGGCCACCGAAATTCCAGACTCTGAAAGAGCCTTTACTGTCCAACAGAGTTAAGAGTTGGGATGTGTTTTTTGACGTGGGCAGGGCAAACAGATCTTGAGTTATTTGGATTTAGACTTCAATTGTGTAATTATTGCCAGAATATTTGCATACACAATAGTGAAACATTTATTGGTGAGATATTTCTTGAAGAAATATTACCGTCCTATCACTTACAAATGCATGGTATCAAATTAAAGGCATAGTAAGTGATTTCACTTTATTCAAATAGTGTTCTTCTTCTATAGTAGGGAGGATTGTTGGCTAATCCTGCCTACTAGAGATTATGGTGACCATAGAAGGAGTTCCTCCCTGTCCCCAGTGAGCCCCTGGGGTCCCGGGTCAATAAACCCTAGTTTCAGTTTTTCAATCAGGATGTAGTGGGGGTGGGGCCTTGGTGTAAGTGTTGTTGCCATGTTGTACTTCTCCGCACTGTAGAGTGTGTGCATGTGCACATCATTCTCCTGGGCGAGAGCCAAGGTTTTTCCAAATCTCCCAAATCATTTACTATACCTTAAAATGATGAACATCAACAGACTGTGAATTATGTCTCTAGGTGAAGAATTCACCAATCCTGAGCATTATCGCATATAGAAAATGGAGAAATGTCATATTACACTGTTATAAGCTTATTACCAATTGCTATAATGTATAATTGAACCTGTAATGTACTAATTTTATATGTTAATTAGGTTCCTAGACCCCCAAAACATGGGGTTAGGCACCAAAATTATTTGTCTACCCTGAATAATGAAGGAGTAATGGTATTTTAAAGTACTGGCGGCGGCCATCTTGAAAAATGACCTTTCGCATGGTCAAACTTTGGTAAACTTTTAGTATGTTATTAAGGACACCTAATAGTACCAAAAACAGTTGAGAAACCTTTTGTAGCAATTTTTTTAGGGTCAAACCATATTTGCGCCCGTCTACTATTATATTGAGAATATTAAGTATCTACATATGAACGCATTTTAGGGGGATTTTTTTTCTATCTTCTTTTTTTTTTACAGGAATTCCTGGGAGGCCGAGAGATAAAATGGGCCAAATTTGGGAAAAATATTAAACCCTAGTATAGACATACGTTATGCACAGGTTTCCTTTTTCCTCTGTGGTCAGTCAGCATTATATTTACTAATATTAGGATCTGGGATGAAACCGTCTAGAAAACCTCATCCGTCATGACCTGGTGACCCAGGGGTTGACACTAAGGTCTCCGAGGCACTTGCCCATCGGGCAAGTGCAAGTCAGGTTCTACTTGCCCTCAGGTCATGGTCACTTGCCCCCCAAAAATATATTGTAAATGTTGCAGATGTAACTGTGAATGTAAATGTTGCAGATGAAACCAAATGGACCCTTGCGGGTCCATTTGGTTTCATTTTTAGACTCTCAAGAGTTAAAATTCATCATCTTAATTAGCCCAGGTCTACACTGTAGAAGATTAATGGTCATTTTGATCTGTATGTTAATTTGCCTGTTTTGTTTCCCAAATCCAGCCTGGAATTGTGGATATCTAGAAAGCAGTGAAAGACACAGAGGCAGAGTGCAATGACTGCCTTCAAGACAAATTTATCTTGTGTTGTGTTATAGTGCACTAAGTTGCACACTTGCCCGATCGGGCAACCAGGTAGCAGTCTTCACTTGCCCCACCATTTTTTTTTACTTGCCCGGGCAAGCGGGCAAGTGTTAGTGTCAAGCCCTGTGGTCACTATGGTCACTATGGTTTTATACAAACCCTGAATGGGAGAACGTTTTTTTGTTTTTTGGTCGAACCGTCGGCCAATAAGAGACAAGAGTACGATGAAAGCCCTTCCACTTCTGTTGACATTAAATGTTAAGTATATATTTTAGTGGGTCTTACAGTATTTCTATCCCACCTCTTGCTGTTGGAAGCGGATCGTGTCTCTCTGGTGTCTGTGTGGTCATTGGGTCCATAACAGCTTTTCCTGCTGGGTGCTGCTGTGGTTATTGGGACGATAACTACTTTAACCCTTTGTTGTTTTAACTGTTGAAAAATAGCAAGATCTACAAGTTCATATCGCGCCACCGAGTGGCGCGATATGAGCTTGTAGTTCTGCTATTTTTGAAAAATTGTGAAAATGTGGTGCAAATCTTTGAATACATTATTTTGGAAGCAAACATTTTTAACTCAAATCTTTGCTTCTGGGGGATCCCTAGAACAACATGTTTTTAGATGAGGTTCTGCAGCTAAAATAATAGATATTCATGGGGGTCCTTCCTATGAAATATGTTAAGCATCACTGACACAGAAAGAGATTTTTCCAGAAAAGCTAGAATCTCGCGCCAGGGACTAGAATTTAGTGTCACAAACTTGAATTTAGTGTCATGGACTAGAATCTAGTGTCGGGAACTAGAATCTAGTGTCAGAAACTGGAATCTAACTTCAGAAACTAGAATCTACCGTGGGGGACTAGAATCTAGCAGAGAAACTAGAATCTAGCACAAGGAACTAGACCTAGCATGAGGAACTAGAATCTAGCACGAGGAACTAGACTCTAGCACCAGGAACTAGAATCTAGGGTCAGAAACTGGAATCTAACTTCAGAAACTACAATCTACTGAGAGGAACTAGAATCTACCGTGGTGGACTAGAATCTAGCATGAGGAAACTAGAATCTAGCATTGGAAACTAGAAATCTAGCATTAGGAACTAGAATCTAGCATCAGAAAATAGAATCTAGCATCGGAAATAGAATCTAGCATTGGAAACTAGAACCTAGCATTGGAAACTAGAATCTAGCATTAGAATCTAGCATTGGAAACTAGAACTAGCATTGGATACTAAATCTAGCATTGGAAACTAGATCTGGAAACTAGAATCTAGCATGAGGAACTAGAAATCTAGCATCGACAAAACTAGTAGAATCTAGCATCAGAAACTAGAATCTAGCATCAGAAACTAGAATCTAGCATCAGAAACTAGTAGTCATTAGCATCAGAAACTGGGTGCTGATTAGGACGATAATACTTTAATAGCGTTCAGATGAGGTTATTGTTATTGTTTTACAGTGTCCTTATTGCTCCAGTGTAAATTTACGAGCGTAATAGTTTTCATGGAGGTCATAAACTGGCTAAAATAGACGTTATGACCATGTGTGGTTGGTCCGTCGTAACGGATGGTTTCTGACATCTGGTTTTATTAGACAGAATCTCCACATTTTTCCTATAATGTTTTGATCTGTTAAAGATTCTCTAAGTTACAGTGGGTGTGTTTGGTCCGTGTACTTTTCGGCCATTCAGGATTCTGTTTTATACTTGTTAAATTTAAAATCAGAATACACTCCAAAACGGCCCGTTTCGGTATTCTGTTTTGAAAACAAAATGTAGAGTTGTGAATTGTAAGAGCAACATACGACCCGTTTCCAGGTTCTAATTGTTGTGGTTCGAATCAGAATGACAAAATTTAAAAACGCTGCTGCTCTGGCGAGGTGGCGAGCAAAACCTGAAATCTGTTTTGTGTCCGCTGCTCCCCCCCTCCCTCCTCCGTGCTGAGGGCGGAGGCGTGGCACGGAGCTCTTGATTGACAGCCCGGTTACTGCTGCAGTTACTACAAGGAGACACACGCGGCGCTGTTGGTACTGGCAGATGATATTATGAATTATTGAATTAGAGTAGACAATATTATTATACATTTATCCTGCCGTAATTTCAAATAAATTACCCCACTTTTTGGTTGCATATTTACACAGGGCTGTTATTACATTCATGTCAACTCTTAAGTAATTAAAAAAAATTAATAGAGACAGACAGACGAACAGACAAGACAGACAGACAATGAATACTAAACTTTTTAATTAATTAACATCCTAAAGTAAGTCTACTTTGTATTCAACATATAGGGTAAGTGTCCCACCATCATCATGTGTGTCATTGTTATGCAACCCGCTATGTTTATAGTGTATTCGTTATTCAATCAAGTGTTTATGAGGTGCGCCAATTGGGCCGCCAAGGTGCCAACCGAACTAGGCATTGAAGTAAATGAATAGGAGTAATGCCTCACCGGGGCTCATCATCAGATTGTTTTCAACATTCTAGCCAACTTTGTGGAAGATGGTAGGGTATAGATAGTGTCTATAAAAAGTGAGTGTGTGTGTGTGTGTGTGTGTGTGTGTGTGTGTGTGTGTGTGTGTGTGTGTGTGTGTGTGTGTGTGTGTGTGTGTGTGTGTGTGTGTGTGTGTATACCTAGTGAATGAATACAGGAACCTACATTTGAATTAAATATTAAATACATCATCATTGAATTTGAATGAGTTTGGACGTGCACATCCGCAACAACCAGGGGACCCACTTGATGCTGTTTTGCAATTGTCCTCGCCAATTGCATCTCCTCGGACTACTGTAGGCCTACTGTCTGTCACTGTGGTCCATCCGTGACACCATGATCACGCCCCTCGCTGCAGTGTGCGCTGTATAGGCTACCAGTAGGTAGAAATAATAGCTCTGTGGCTGGTTATGATTATGACCCGTTAAGATTCAATCAAAATGCCGCTAACGCCAATGTATTTGTAATGACAGCAGCAGTCATAAATATAATCTAAATGATAAAGGATAAATGTATACA
Source organism: Benthosema pterotum (assembly GCA_039105355.1). Lineage (NCBI taxonomy): Eukaryota > Metazoa > Chordata > Actinopteri > Myctophiformes > Myctophidae > Benthosema > Benthosema pterotum. The sequence continues at coordinate 49,119,817 of CM076977.1, read as the reverse complement.
GACTACATTACTTCAATGATTAGTTTGGCACCTTGTTTGGCACCATGTCGGCCCAAAACACTTAATTGAACAAATAAACAGGCCTACCTGTAACATAACGCGTTGCATAATAATGATTAATGACACAGATGACGAGGTCCCGGGTAGGCCTCTTTAAAATGTCTATCTGTCTGTATTACTTTATTAATTAAGAGTTGACACAGAGGAGGATGCATCAATCATCAATGTCTAATCAGAATGTAATAACAGCACTGTATTAATATGCATTAAATGCAGACTAATTTATTCAATTTATTAACGGCAGTGCTAAATGGTATAAATAAAATCTAAATATAAAGGATAAATGTATAATAACTACTCTAATTCAATAATTCATAATATCATCTGCCAGTACCAACAGCGCCGCGGTGTCTCCTTGTAGTAACTGCAGCAGTAACCGGGCTGTCAATCAAGAGCTCCGTGCCACGCCTCCGCCCTCAGCACGGAGGAGGGAGGGGGGGGGGGGGGGGCTGGGGGCAGCAGCGGACACAAAACAGATTTCAGGTTTTGCTCGCCACCTCGCCAGAGCAGCAGCGTTTTTAAATTTTGTCATTCTGATTCGAACCACAACAATTAGAACCTGGAAACGGGTCGTATGTTGCTCTTACAATTCACAACTCTACATTTTGTTTTCAAAACAGAATACCGAAACGGGCCGTTTTGGAGTGTATTCTGATTTTAAATTTAACAAGTATAAAACAGAATCCTGAATGGCCGAAAAGTACACGGACCGTGTTTGTTCTGATGTTTCATTTATCTCACAGTTTACTAGTAAACAGAAAAAGGCATACCAGTTTTCATTTAAGAGAATGATGGACATCATCTGCTACGAAATGTTTTGTCAAGTATTGAGATGTAATTTATCCCACTGGGGAAAATGCGTTCTGTTTTGAGTGATGTGCACTGCCTTTGTGTACTGAACGCGTTTTGGTGTTAAACGCATTATGTTACACTTTAGCTATTGAACGTTTTTTACATCTTGGATGTGGGTCTCTTCCACGAAATATTCTGGGTTCCATTTGCACCGCTCTCAGAAATGATAGGGGTCCATGTGTGACCACTGCCAAACAGGACCAGTAGTAGTTAAAGGGTTTAATTATCCTGTAGCGTGGATGCAGTGGGTCCGTCAGCGTCTAATTAACATCAGTGTAAACAGGAGACACGTGGAGAGGAAATGGAAGTGGGATTACTGCAACAACAAAGTCATGTACACTTACAGTTACAGTTACAGTTACAGTTACAGTTCCACACATGCTGTTTATTTACACACCCAGAGACCCAAAAAGTAGCTCTGCTGCTCTGAGGGAAATGTCTTTGAAGGAGAGATGTGAGAGAAACCACAGATCTCCTCGGTGTAAATATTATAGCAGCAATAAGTGAGTCTAAAGATGAGCTCGGCAGGAGCAGGGTGGTGAAGTGCACCCAGATGTGAGGGAATCACTCACAGCTAACCGGTCTTCCATTTATTAGTGTAATTGTTTAGTCCCAAGCTCTTGTTAGTATGTTTTTTTAATTCTGTGTTTTACAAAGTCCGCAGAAACACGTAAAGGAGAATTCTGTTTTCTTATCGCGATGGGTTCAACAGCCCACCTACAGCAGGCCCTTTGGGACAAAAATCACCGTGGAGCTAGAATCTAGTGTCAGGAACTAGAATCTAGGATCAGAAACTGAACCTTGTGTGATCTATTGTCAGAAACTAGAATCTAGTGTCAAACTAGAATCTAGTGTCAGAAACTAGAATCTAGTGTCACAAACTAGAATCTAGTGTCAGAAACTAGAATCTAGTGTCAGAAACTAGAATCTAACGTCAGAAACTAGAATGTAGTGTCAGAAACTAGAATCTAGCGTCAGAAACTAGAATGTAGTGTCAGGAACTAGAATCTAGCATTGGAAACTAGAATCTAATGTTAGAAAATAGAATCTAGTCTGAAAAATCAGAATCTAGCATCAAAAACTAGAATCTAGCGTCAGAAACTAGAATCTAGCATCAGAAACTAGAATGTAGCATCAAGAACTACAATGTAGTGTCAGAAACTAGAATCTAGCATCAGAAACTACAATGTAGCATCAGAAACTAGAATCTAGCATCAGAAACTACAATGTAGCATCAGAAACTAGAATCTAGCATCGGAAACTACAATGTAGTGTCAGAAACTAGAATCTAGCATCAGAAACTACAATGTAGTGTCAGAAACTAGAATCTAGCATCGGAAACTATAATCTAATGTTAGAAACTAGAATCTAGCATCGGAAACTATAATCTAATGTTAGAAACTAGAATCTAGCATCGGAAACTATAATCTAATGTTAGAAACTAGAATCTGGCATCGGAAACTATAATCTAATGTTAGAAACTAGAATCTAGCATCGGAAACTATAATCTAATGTTAGAAACTAGAATCTGGCATCGGAAACTATAATCTAATGTTAGAAACTAGAATCTAGCATCGGAAACTATAATCTAATGTTAGAAACTAGAATCTGGCATCGGAAACTAGAATCTAATGTTAGAAACTAGAATCTGGCATCGGAAACTAGAATCTAATGTTAGAAACTAGAATCTAGCATCGGAAACTATAATCTAATGTTAGAAACTAGAATCTAGCATCGGAAACTATAATCTAATGTTAGAAACTAGAATCTGGCATCGGAAACTATAATCTAATGTTAGAGAAACTAGAATCTGGCATCGGAAACTAGAATCTAATGTTAGAAACTAGAATCTAGCATCGGAAACTATAATCTAATGTTAGAAACTAGAATCTAGCATCGGAAACTATAATCTAATGTTAGAAACTAGAATCTAGCATCGGAAACTATAATCTAATGTTAGAAACTAGAATCTGGCATCGGAAACTATAATCTAATGTTAGAAACTAGAATCTAGCATCGGAAACTATAATCTAATGTTAGAAACTAGAATCTGGCATCGGAAACTATAATCTAATGTTAGAAACTAGAATCTAGCATCAGAAACTAGAATGTAGCATCAAGAACTACAATGTAGTGTCAGAAACTAGAATCTAGCATCAGAAACTACAATGTAGTGTCAGAAACTAGAATCTAGCATCAGAAACTACAATGTAGTGTCAGAAACTAGAATCTAGCATCGGAAACTACAATGTAGTGTCAGAAACTAGAATCTAGCATCAGAAACTACAATGTAGTGTCAGAAACTAGAATCTAGCATCGGAAACTATAATCTAATGTTAGAAACTAGAATCTAGCATCGGAAACTATAATCTAATGTTAGAAACTAGAATCTAGCATCGGAAACTATAATCTAATGTTAGAAACTAGAATCTGGCATCGGAAACTATAATCTAATGTTAGAAACTAGAATCTAGCATCGGAAACTATAATCTAATGTTAGAAACTAGAATCTGGCATCGGAAACTATAATCTAATGTTAGAAACTAGAATCTAGCATCGAAAACTATAATCTAATGTTAGAAACTAGAATCTGGCATCGGAAACTAGAATCTAATGTTAGAAACTAGAATCTGGCATCGGAAACTAGAATCTAATGTTAGAAACTAGAATCTAGCATCGGAAACTATAATCTAATGTTAGAAACTAGAATCTAGCATCGGAAACTATAATCTAATGTTAGAAACTAGAATCTGGCATCGGAAACTATAATCTAATGTTAGAGAAACTAGAATCTGGCATCGGAAACTAGAATCTAATGTTAGAAACTAGAATCTAGCATCGGAAACTATAATCTAATGTTAGAAACTAGAATCTAGCATCGGAAACTATAATCTAATGTTAGAAACTAGAATCTAGCATCGGAAACTATAATCTAATGTTAGAAACTAGAATCTAGCATCGGAAACTATAATCTAATGTTAGAAACTAGAATCTGGCATCGGAAACTATAATCTAATGTTAGAAACTAGAATCTAGCATCGGAAACTATAATCTAATGTTAGAAAACTAGAATCTGGCATCGGAAACTATAATCTAATGTTAGAAACTAGAATCTAGCATCGAAACTATAATCTAATGTTAGAAACTAGAATCTGGCATCGGAAACTATAATCTAATGTTAGAGAAACTAGAATCTGGCATCGGAAACTAGAATCTAATGTTAGAAACTAGAATCTAGCATCGGAAACTATAATCTAATGTTAGAAACTAGAATCTAGCATCGGAAACTATAATCTAATGTTAGAAACTAGAATCTAGCATCGGAAACTATAATCTAATGTTAGAAACTAGAATCTGGCATCGGAAACTATAATCTAATGTTAGAAACTAGAATCTGGCATCGGAAACTATAATCTAATGTTAGAAACTAGAATCTAGCATCGGAAACTATAATCTAATGTTAGAAACTAGAATCTAGCATCGGAAACTATAATCTAATGTTAGAAACTAGAATCTAGCATCGGAAACTATAATCTAATGTTAGAAACTAGAATCTGGCATCGGAAACTATAATCTAATGTTAGAAACTAGAATCTGGCATCGGAAACTATAATCTAATGTTAGAAACTAGAATCTAGCATCGGAAACTATAATCTAATGTTAGAAACTAGAATCTAGCATCGGAAACTATAATCTAATGTTAGAAACTAGAATCTAGCATCGAAACTATAATCTAATGTTAGAAACTAGAATCTAGCATCGGAAACTATAATCTAATGTTAGAAACTAGAATCTGGCATCGGAAACTATAATCTAATGTTAGAAACTAGAATCTAGCATCGGAAACTATAATCTAATGTTAGAAACTAGAATCTGGCATCGGAAACTATAATCTAATGTTAGAAACTAGAATCTAGCATCGGAAACTATAATCTAATGTTAGAAACTAGAATCTGGCATCGGAAACTATAATCTAATGTTAGAGAAACTAGAATCTGGCATCGGAAACTAGAATCTAATGTTAGAAACTAGAATCTAGCATCGGAAACTAGAATCTAATGTTAAAACTAGAATCTAGCATCGGAAACTATAATCTAATGTTAGAAACTAGAATCTAGCATCGGAAACTATAATCTAATGTTAGAAACTAGAATCTAGCATCGGAAACTATAATCTAATGTTAGAAACTAGAATCTGGCATCGGAAACTATAATCTAATGTTAGAAACTAGAATCTGGCATCGGAAACTATAATCTAATGTTAGAAACTAGAATCTGGCATCGGAAACTATAATCTAATGTTAGAAACTAGAATCTGGCATCGGAAACTATAATCTAATGTTAGAAACTAGAATCTGGCATCGGAAACTATAATCTAATGTTAGAAACTAGAATCTGGCATCGGAAACTATAATCTAATGTTAGAAACTAGAATCTAGCATCGGAAACTATAATCTAATGTTAGAAACTAGAATCTGGCATCGGAAACTATAATCTAATGTTAGAAACTAGAATCTGGCATCGGAAACTATAATCTAATGTTAGAAACTAGAATCTGGCATCGGAAACTATAATCTAATGTTAGAAACTAGAATCTAGCATCGGAAACTATAATCTAATGTTAGAAACTAGAATCTGGCATCGGAAACTATAATCTAATGTTAGAAACTAGAATCTGGCATCGGAAACTATAATCTAATGTTAGAAACTAGAATCTGGCATCGGAAACTATAATCTAATGTTAGAAACTAGAATCTGGCATCGGAAACTATAATCTAATGTTAGAAACTAGAATCTAGCATCGGAAACTATAATCTAATGTTAGAAACTAGAATCTGGCATCGGAAACTATAATCTAATGTTAGAAACTAGAATCTGGCATCGGAAACTATAATCTAATGTTAGAAACTAGAATCTGGCATCGGAAACTATAATCTAATGTTAGAAACTAGAATCTAGCATCGGAAACTATAATCTAATGTTAGAAACTAGAATCTGGCATCGGAAACTATAATCGTTAGAAACTATAATCTAATGTTAGAAACTAGAATCTGGCATCGGAAACTATAATCTAATGTTAGAAACTAGAATCTGGCATCGGAAACTATAATCTAATGTTAGAAACTAGAATCTAGCATCGGAAACTATAATCTAATGTTAGAAACTAGAATCTGGCATCGGAAACTATAATCTAATGTTAGAAACTAGAATCTGGCATCGGAAACTATAATCTAATGTTAGAAACTAGAATCTGGCATCGGAAACTATAATCTAATGTTAGAAACTAGAATCTGGCATCGGAAACTATAATCTAATGTTAGAAACTAGAATCTAGCATCGGAAACTATAATCTAATGTTAGAAACTAGAATCTGGCATCGGAAACTATAATCTAATGTTAGAAACTAGAATCTGGCATCGGAAACTATAATCTAATGTTAGAAACTAGAATCTGGCATCGGAAACTATAATCTAATGTTAGAAACTAGAATCTGGCATCGGAAACTATAATCTAATGTTAGAAACTAGAATCTGGCATCGGAAACTATAATCTAATGTTAGAAACTAGAATCTGGCATCGGAAACTATAATCTAATGTTAGAAACTAGAATCTAGCATCGGAAACTATAATCTAATGTTAGAAACTAGAATCTGGCATCGGAAACTATAATCTAATGTTAGAAACTAGAATCTGGCATCGGAAACTATAATCTAATGTTAGAAACTAGAATCTAGCATCGGAAACTATAATCTAATGTTAGAAACTAGAATCTGGCATCGGAAACTATAATCTAATGTTAGAGAAACTAGAATCTGGCATCGGAAACTATAATCTAATGTTAGAAACTAGAATCTGGCATCGGAAACTATAATCTAATGTTAGAAACTAGAATCTGGCATCGGAAACTATAATCTAATGTTAGAAACTAGAATCTGGCATCGGAAACTATAATCTAATGTTAGAAACTAGAATCTGGCATCGGAAACTATAATCTAATGTTAGAAACTAGAATCTGGCATCGGAAACTATAATCTAATGTTAGAAACTAGAATCTGGCATCGGAAACTATAATCTAATGTTAGAAACTAGAATTTGGCATCGGAAACTATAATCTAATGTTAGAAACTAGAATCTGGCATCGGAAACTATAATCTAATGTTAGAAACTAGAATCTGGCATCGGAAACTATAATCTAATGTTAGAAACTAGAATCTGGCATCGGAAACTATAATCTAATGTTAGAAACTAGAATCTGGCATCGGAAACTATAATCTAATGTTAGAAACTAGAATCTGGCATCGGAAACTATAATCTAATGTTAGAAACTAGAATCTGGCATCGGAAACTATAATCTAATGTTAGAAACTAGAATCTGGCATCGGAAACTATAATCTAATGTTAGAAACTAGAATCTGGCATCGGAAACTATAATCTAATGTTAGAAACTAGAATCTGGCATCGGAAACTATAATCTAATGTTAGAAACTAGAATCTAGCATCGGAAACTATAATCTAATGTTAGAAACTAGAATCTGGCATCGGAAACTATAATCTAATGTTAGAAACTAGAATCTGGCATCGGAAACTAGAATCTAATGTTAGAAACTAGAATCTGGCATCGGAAACTAGAATCTAATGTTAGAAACTAGAATCTGGCATCGGAAACTATAATCTAATGTTAGAAACTAGAATCTGGCATCGGAAACTATAATCTAATGTTAGAAACTAGAATCTGGCATCGGAAACTATAATCTAATGTTAGAAACTAGAATCTAGCATCGGAAACTATAATCTAATGTTAGAAACTAGAATCTGGCATCGGAAACTATAATCTAATGTTAGAGAAACTAGAATCTGGCATCGGAAACTATAATCTAATGTTAGAAACTAGAATCTGGCATCGGAAACTATAATCTAATGTTAGAAACTAGAATCTAGCATCGGAAACTATAATCTAATGTTAGAAACTAGAATCTGGCATCGGAAACTATAATCTAATGTTAGAAACTAGAATCTGGCATCGGAAACTATAATCTAATGTTAGAAACTAGAATCTGGCATCGGAAACTATAATCTAATGTTAGAAACTAGAATCTGGCATCGGAAACTATAATCTAATGTTAGAAACTAGAATCTGGCATCGGAAACTATAATCTAATGTTAGAAACTAGAATCTGGCATCGGAAACTATAATCTAATGTTAGAAACTAGAATCTAGCATCGGAAACTATAATCTAATGTTAGAAACTAGAATCTGGCATCGGAAACTATAATCTAATGTTAGAAACTAGAATCTGGCATCGGAAACTATAATCTAATGTTAGAAACTAGAATCTGGCATCGGAAACTATAATCTAATGTTAGAAACTAGAATCTGGCATCGGAAACTATAATCTAATGTTAGAAACTAGAATCTGGCATCGGAAACTATAATCTAATGTTAGAAACTAGAATCTGGCATCGGAAACTATAATCTAATGTTAGAAACTAGAATCTGGCATCGGAAACTATAATCTAATGTTAGAAACTAGAATCTGGCATCGGAAACTATAATCTAATGTTAGAAACTAGAATCTGGCATCGGAAACTATAATCTAATGTTAGAAACTAGAATCTGGCATCGGAAACTATAATCTAATGTTAGAAACTAGAATCTGGCATCGGAAACTAGAATCTAATGTTAGAAACTAGAATCTGGCATCGGAAACTATAATCTAATGTTAGAAACTAGAATCTGGCATCGGAAACTAGAATCTAATGTTAGAAACTAGAATCTGGCATCGGAAACTATAATCTAATGTTAGAAACTAGAATCTGGCATCGGAAACTATAATCTAATGTTAGAAACTAGAATCTGGCATCGGAAACTATAATCTAATGTTAGAAACTAGAATCTGGCATCGGAAACTATAATCTAATGTTAGAAACTAGAATCTGGCATCGGAAACTATAATCTAATGTTAGAAACTAGAATCTAGCATCGGAAACTATAATCTAATGTTAGAAACTAGAATCTGGCATCGGAAACTATAATCTAATGTTAGAGAAACTAGAATCTGGCATCGGAAACTATAATCTAATGTTAGAAACTAGAATCTGGCATCGGAAACTATAATCTAATGTTAGAAACTAGAATCTAGCATCGGAAACTATAATCTAATGTTAGAAACTAGAATCTGGCATCGGAAACTATAATCTAATGTTAGAAACTAGAATCTGGCATCGGAAACTATAATCTAATGTTAGAAACTAGAATCTGGCATCGGAAACTATAATCTAATGTTAGAAACTAGAATCTGGCATCGGAAACTATAATCTAATGTTAGAAACTAGAATCTGGCATCGGAAACTATAATCTAATGTTAGAAACTAGAATCTAGCATCGGAAACTATAATCTAATGTTAGAAACTAGAATCTGGCATCGGAAACTATAATCTAATGTTAGAAACTAGAATCTGGCATCGGAAACTATAATCTAATGTTAGAAACTAGAATCTGGCATCGGAAACTATAATCTAATGTTAGAAACTAGAATCTGGCATCGGAAACTATAATCTAATGTTAGAAACTAGAATCTGGCATCGGAAACTATAATCTAATGTTAGAAACTAGAATCTGGCATCGGAAACTATAATCTAATGTTAGAAACTAGAATCTGGCATCGGAAACTATAATCTAATGTTAGAAACTAGAATCTGGCATCGGAAACTATAATCTAATGTTAGAAACTAGAATCTGGCATCGGAAACTATAATCTAATGTTAGAAACTAGAATCTGGCATCGGAAACTATAATCTAATGTTAGAAACTAGAATCTGGCATCGGAAACTATAATCTAATGTTAGAAACTAGAATCTGGCATCGGAAACTATAATCTAATGTTAGAAACTAGAATCTGGCATCGGAAACTATAATCTAATGTTAGAAACTAGAATCTGGCATCGGAAACTATAATCTAATGTTAGAAACTAGAATCTGGCATCGGAAACTATAATCTAATGTTAGAAACTAGAATCTGGCATCGGAAACTATAATCTAATGTTAGAAACTAGAATCTGGCATCGGAAACTATAATCTAATGTTAGAAACTAGAATCTGGCATCGGAAACTATAATCGAATGTTAGAAACTAGAATCTGGCATCGGAAACTATAATCTAATGTTAGAAACTAGAATCTGGCATCGGAAACTATAATCTAATGTTAGAAACTAGAATCTAGCATCGGAAACTATAATCTAATGTTAGAAACTAGAATCTAGCATCGGAAACTATAATCTAATGTTAGAAACTAGAATCTGGCATCGGAAACTATAATCTAATGTTAGAAACTAGAATCTAGCATCGGAAACTATAATCTAATGTTAGAGAAACTAGAATATTGTGTCAAAAACTAGAATCTCATGTCAGGACAAAATGGGATGAAGTTGAATATCATTTGTATGTATAAAACAAACCAAACATACTGTATGTAGATAAATGGTTTATGTGACATGCTGACCGCATGCACTCAGTGATATGAACCAGGAGTCCGTTTAGATACCAGTTCTTTGGGATTAATTCTGACCTTTAATTCCTGTCTTTAATAAGATTGTGTGAACTGTGAGCGCAGAGCGCAGGGCTTTGGAAGAACGCTTTGATGTTGTCATCAACAGTAGCCAGACACACAGCCTGACCTTAGAGAACACACACACACACACACACACACACACACACACACACACACACACGCACACGCGCACACACACACACACCAGGGGCGGATGTAACATTTCCCAATTGGGGGGGTAGGAGAAAATGGTATGGCATTGGTAAATGGTATAGCATACCATTTTTCAGTTACTGGTCTTTTATTAGTCAAGTAAAGCATCAATAATAACATCAGTTGTTGTTGAAGTTGCAACAGACACGCAGCATGCATAAAGCTAAAGGTCTGACTCAGAGAGTTTTCTGTTTTCAATGATGAAATGCTGTTGGTTTAGTGGTGACACAGCTGTAGTTAGTTAGTAGCAGTAGTAGTGTTTCACAGCATTTTAAATAGAAGCACTTTAATTTGAAATATCTTGGGTTGTTTTGCATGCCATCATGTTTGGTGGGGCAGACTGGGCATTTAGGGGGGCATTGCCCGCCCCCCCCCATGCCCATGCCTAGATCCGCCCCTGACACACACACACAGGCAGGCTCTGGGAAATGTCAGGATGAGTTGAATGAAGATTCCTCCAGCCACACACACACACACACACACACACACACACACACACACACACACACACACCACACACACACACACACACACACACACACACACAGAGGGAGAAATCAAAAGCAGAAAACGAGCGTTTCAGGGCTCTGCGTGCTGATTGGTTGTTTCTAAAGGTCTCCGGTGCGTTCCGTGGCTCTGCGCTTCGTCAGTGCTGACGTTTATTGCGCCGTTTGGCTCACGCAAATTAATATTTATGTGTGTTTTTAGGAATCCCACGGCCGCTGGAGACCAAACAAGGCTTTGATTTTATTAGCCTGACCTTTGTGGGACGAGGAACGTTAATGACACCGTCGTTTGACCTTTGACCTTTAATCAAGCGTCAGCTGCGCTGTAACGACTTTAGGACGGTCCTAACGTCGTTTAGGATGATTTTACACCTCAAGGCAGAATCTATAGAAAGACAAAACGGTCAGAACTCCTGCTGGACTCCCTGTGTCTGTGGAACGTACAGACATGGTCAACAACAGGTCATGGAGACACAGTCTAATGCCCCGTCACTGGAGTCAGAGGTTCATACCAGGGATATTTGATGTTCATTTTAGTGCATCCGCCTCCTTCCTATACAAACCCATTATTACCTAAAACTCCATTTTAACCATGACAGATTATTCTAAAACAACCCATCTTTTTTCTGGTGACTGATATTGTCCTCCTAATATGTGAGAGGGCTGTGGAATTTCATTTACAGTTTTCATTTATTTTTAAAACATTGTTTTATAAATAGTGAAAGGAGTAATTTATAAACTGTCTGGTGTGTTCACATGAGACTGAGTAGACCTTTTTTTTTAAAGTGAAATATCTTTAATTATTTCAATGGGGAAGAAAGTCCTGGAATGAGCAGAGTCTCTGCATCACCGACTCATTGCATGGCAATGAGGTAGAGAATGGGATGCAAAGCTGATTATAACACGACTTATGAGTCACTCCTTGTTTTCATATCTAAATGATAATACCTCCCTGTAGAGAACATTATCTAAATGATAATACCTCCCTGCAGAACAGAGAACATCTATCTAAATGATAATACCTCCCTGTAGAACAGAGAACATCTATCTAAATGATAATACCTCCCTGTAGAGAACATCTATCTAAATGATAATACCTCCCTGCAGAACAGAGAACATCTATCTAAATGATAATACCTCCCTGCAGGATGGAGAGAACATCTATCTAAATGATAATACCTCCCTGTAGAGAACATCTATCTAAATGATAATACCTCCCTGTAGAGAACATCTATCTAAATGATAATACCTCCCTGTAGGACAGAGAGAACATTGATCTAAATGATAATACCTCCCTGTAGGACAGTGAACATCTATCTAAATGATAATACCTCCCTGTAGGACAGAGAGAACATCTATCTAAATCATAATACCTCCCTGCAGAACATCTATGTAAATGATAATACCTCCCTGCAGAACAGAGAACATCTATCTAAATGATAATACCTCCCTGTTCTAAATGATAATACCTCCCTGCAGAACAGAGAACATCTATCTAAATGATAATGCCTCCCTGCAGGATGGAGAGAACATCTATCTAAATGATAATACCTCCCTGTAGGACAGAGAGAACATCTATCTAAATGATAATACCTCCCTGTAGGACAGAGAGAACATCTATCTAAATGATAATACCTCCCTGCAGAACAGAGAACATCTATCTAAATGATAATGCCTCCCTGCAGGATGGAGAGAACATCTATCTAAATGATAATACCTCCCTGAGGATAATAATACCTCCCTGAGAACATCCATCTAAATGATAATACCTCCCTGTTCTAAATGATAATACCTCCCTGCAGAACAGAGTTAACATCTATCTAAATGATAATACCTCCCTGCAGGAGAACATCTATCAAAATGATAATACCTCCCTGTTCTAAATGATAATACCTCCCTGCAGGATGGAGAGAACATCTTCTACCTGGCGGTGGACGACATCGAGTCGGACACGGAGCTCCTGATTGGCTACCTGGACAGTGACATGGAGGAGGAGGAGGAGTCAGAGGAGGAGGTGGTGGTGAAGGACGAGGACGAGGACAGCAGTGAGGCCAAGCATGTGGTGGAGATGGGTAGGTCCTACGATTACTATGTAGAGATGGGTAGGTACTATGTAGAGATGGGTAGGTACTATGTAGAGATGGGTAGGTACTATGTAGAGATGGGTAGGTACTATGTAGAGATGGGTAGGTACTATGTAGAGATGGGTAGGTACTATGTAGAGATGGGTAGGTACTACGTAGAGATGGGTACGGTATTGGAGGGATCTAGCATGTCGTAGGGATGGGTACGGTATTGTAGGGGCCTAGCATGTCGTAGGGATGGCAGGGATGCACAAGCTACAGTATGTGCATCACACCTTGGATAAAGGCGCTATATAAATGCAAACACTATACAAATTACCATTTAAGAAAGCTTGACCTGCCCGGAAAGACGGCAACCGGGGCAGGGAGGGGTAGCATCCCGAGCTGCAGCTCTCGCAAGGGAGCACCCAAACAACGCTACGAAGAACCCTAAAGAGACATACCCCCAGGGGCGCCCGAGAGGGGGGGAGAATGAGCGCCCCGAACGGACGGATTTTCTGGCAACGAACCCTGCAAATGGACAATCGACTATGAGTGCAGTCTGCAAATGTGGCAAGGTCTGCAAAAACCTGACGGGTCTAAAGATACATCAGACCAACATGGGCTGTCTAAGGAAGCTTGTGGCGCAACGCACAGTGCCAGTACCCTGTACGGCACCTGGTGAGACGGAGGAGGATCCAGGCCCGGACGCACCCCACAGTGCCCAGAACCTCCAAGCACCACAGACGCAACCCCAAGTCAGACCATCAGAGCGTCGTCGGATATTGTGGCCCGCGGCCAACAAGGAGTCTGAGTGGCAACAGTTTGATGAAGATGTGGATGCAGCCCTGGAAGCAACAGCTAAAGGTGATGTGGACCAGAGGCTCAAGACAATGAGCACGTTCATAATAAGCATCGCATCAGAGAGGTTCGGCGTCAAGCAGCAACCTGCCACCAAGACTATATCTGCAGCACCAATTCCAAGCCGGCGTGAGAACAAGATTTCCCAGCTCAGACAAGAGCTGAGGTTGCTCAGGAGCCAGCACAGGAAGGCAAGAGATGATGAGAAGGCAGCCTTGGTGGAACTGAGGGACACGGTAAGGGAAAAGCTACTTACTCTTCGACGAGCAGAGTGGCACAGGAAGAGAGGCAAGGAGAGGGCCCGCAAGCGCAGTGCCTTCATTGCAAATCCGTTTGGATTCACAAAGAAGCTGCTGGGAGAGAAAAGAAGTGGTCAGCTCTCGTGTCCGGAGGAGGACATCAACCGCCACATTAGGGACACTTACAGTGATGGCATGAGAGAACAAGATCTTGGCCACTGTGAAGCCCTCATATGCCCGCCAGAACCCTGCACCCCGTTTAACATCAGTGAACCCACCCTGAAGGAAGTTAAGGAGGTCATCAAATCTGCCCGAACAGCTTCAGCACCAGGCCCAAGTGGAGTGCCTTACAAGGTCTTCAAACAGTGTCCCCGTCTGTTGGAGCGTCTTTGGAGGATCTTCAGAGTCATCTGGAAAAGAGGAAAGGTGCCTCAGCAGTGGAAGTACGCAGAGGGAGTGTGGATTCCCAAGGAGGAGAATGCAAGTAACATCGAGCAGTTTAGGACCATTTCCCTCCTAAGTGTTGAGTGCAAGACCTTCTTCAAGATCATGTCGAACCGCCTCATGGGATTTCTTCTGAAGAACACCTATATTGACACCTCTGTGCAGAAGGGAGGAGTCCCAGGAGTTCCAGGGTGCATTGAACACACAGGCGTGGTAACGCAGCTGATTCGCGAGGCACGTGAGAGCAGAGGCGATTTGGCAGTCCTGTGGCTGGACCTTGCCAATGCTTATGGATCGATTCCGCACAAGTTGGTGGAGTTGTCCTTGAGCAGATATCACGTCCCAGAGAAGGTCCGCAACCTAGTCCTCGACTATTACAACAACTTTAGTCTGAGGGTGTCCTCTGGGTCTTCAACATCAGATTGGCATCGTCTGGAGAAAGGCATCATCACAGGCTGCACAATCTCTGTATCCCTGTTCGCTCTAGCCATGAACATGCTGGTGAAGTCTGCAGAAGTGGAGTGCAGAGGCCCTTTGTCCCGATCTGGCACCCGACAACCTCCGATTAGAGCATTCATGGATGATCTCACGGTAACTACAACATCAGTGCCTGGATGCAGATGGCTCCTCCAAGGCCTTGACCGACTCATCAGTTGGGCACGGATGAAATTCAAGCCCGCTAAGTCTAGGTCCTTGGTCTTGAGGAAAGGGAAGGTTTCCGACCGCTTCCGCTTCAGTTTGGGAGACGTCACAATCCCATCTGTGTCAGAGAAGCCAGTGAAGAGCCTGGGAAAGCTCTTCACGAGCGATCTGAAGGATACCGCTGCTCGGCAATCTACCAGCGATGACTTAACAACTTGGCTCTCAGCTGTGGACAAGTCGGGACTTCCTGGAAAGTTCAAGGCCTGGATTTATCAGCACGGCATCCTGCCACGTCTCCTCTGGCCACTGTTGATCTATGAGTTCCCCATGACCACCGTGGAGGGGTTCGAGAGGAAGATCAGCTCGTCCCTGGGCAGGTGGCTGGGCCTGCCCCGGAGCCTAAGCAGTATTGCTCTGTTTGGGCATAACATCAAGCTGCAGCTTCCCTTTAGCAGCTTGGCAGAGGAGTTTATGGTTTTCCGGGCCAGAGAAGTTCTGCTCTACCGAGACTCTGCTGACGGAAAGGTGTCATCGGCAGGTGTGGAGGTCAGAACAGGAAGGAAGTGGCGTGACCAGGATGCAGTGGAGCGGGCAGAGGCGAGGCTCCGTCACAGCACCCTGGTGGGGACCGTGGCCACAGGTCGGGCTGGGCTGGGTAGCAACCCGAAGCCTTGCTACAGCAGAGCCACGGGAAAGGCGAGGCGAAGGCTCATCCAAGACGAGGTGGCGCGCCGAGGTGGAGGAGGCTCGCCTCTGCAGAGCGGTGGGCATGAGCAAGCAGGGGGCCTGGACCAAGTGGGAGCACATAGCTGACCGTAAGATCACCTGGACTGAACTCTGGAAAGCGGAGCCACACGACCTCAAGTTCCTGGTCCAGTCAGTCTATGATGTCCTCCCAAGCCCTGTCAACCTGTTCACCTGGGGACTGGCTGAGTCACCCGTGTGCCAGCTCTGCCAGAGAAGAGGAACATTAGAACACATCCTCAGCTGTTGTCCAAAGGCCTTGGGAGATGGCAGGTATCGGTGGCGCCACGACCAGGTCCTGCGGGCAATAGCAGACACCATCTGCACTGGCATCAATACCAGTAGGCGGCAACACCCAACCAGGAGGGCAATTGCCTTTGTTCGAGCAGGGGAGAAACCTCAAACCTCCAAGAAGACCCAAGGAGGCCTGCTCACAACAGCAAAGGACTGGCAACTCTCGGTTGATTTAGGGAAGCAGTTGCGATTTCCGGACATCATCGCGACAACGACCCTTCGGCCAGATCTGGTCTTGATGTCCGGAGCCAGTAAGCAGGTGGTGCTGCTCGAGCTTACAGTCCCCTGGGAGGACAGAATGGAGGAAGCCCAGGAGAGGAAGCGGGCAAAGTACGCAGATCTTGTGGCAGAGTGTCGGAGGAATGGGTGGAAGGCCCGCTGTGAGCCAATTGAGGTGGGCTGCAGGGGCTTTGCAGGCAAGTCCCTGCATCGGGTCCTGGGGCTCCTTGGGATTTGTGGACTGCACAGGCGAAGAGCCATCAAAAACATCTTGGAGGCATCGGAAAAGGCCTCACGTTGGCTCTGGTTGAGGAGGGGGTGACGCGTGGCGTAGTGCGCTGCCTGGACACAAGTCGGGGAACTGATCACCCCCGGCTGGGTCGCCCGGAGGAGGGTGTCTGATTCAGACCCGAAACACCCCATGAGTCCGGGAGAATCACTGATGATGTGTCCAGGCTGCACCAAGCGGTGTATTATAGAACCGACCTGCATAACATTTGATTGTCATTGGGACAGTAGCTTTTGGGGTGGGGCTTAGTGCAGGACTAATTGGTGTCTGTCCAAACTCTATCTCTGAGTCCACATCAGACTCATGAATGTGTCATCGGACAATGCTCTAATACAGGGCTTTTCAACCATTTTGATACCAGGGACCACTATTTATTCAGCATTTGAGCCACGGACCAGCAGTTGATGACATTTTATCCCCCACAGACCCCAAAACTAAAGATTTCTTTTGCTTTTGTCCACAATTCCCGGCTGCATTTGGGAAACAAAACAGACAAACATACAGATCAAAATGTCCATTAATCTTCTACATTCTCTAGTTGTGTAGACTTGGGCTAATTCACATGATGAATATTTTAACTCTTGAGAGTGTAAACATGAAACCAAATGGTTTGGTTTCATTGTTACGCTCTCAAAGAGTTGCATCTGGTTAACCAACTTTCCATCATTTACCCGGAACCCTCTCAAGGACCACTGGTGGTCCCCGGACCACCGTTTGCTCTAATAGATATGGATTCATATCCATCCATCTGGTTCACCTTACACATGTCATGTCACGTGTTCCAGCACACGCTAACTGTATCATACATCACAGGCACATCGACCGTCACATGCATGGAATCAAATGGCCTTATTTTTAGACCACAATACAGAGAATTATAATATCCATAATGCAGTGACAGGTTGGAGATGACTTTCAGAATATTTTTTCAGATGCAAGCGATTTATTTATTATCACCATGTCCATTTCATTCAGATTGAGCAGAACAGTGGGTTTAGAACATGATGTGTATTTATATTATATGGGCCACAAAAAGGGCTTTGGATGTGATGTGTGGATTAATTTAATCTGGTCAGATTATGTCTGTGTCACACAGCCAGTGCTCAGCACATCTATAGCTGAATTAACACTGTGACCAAAGGGCATGTTGATGCTTTAGTATGGCGTGATAACTACTTGAAAACATGCACTGTTGGTGCATTTAGCATGTTTATAATAACTAGTATTCAACGAGCACGTTGGGCCCAGGCCCAGGGGCCTCTGAGCTAGGGGCCCCCAGGCCCAGGGGCCCCTGAGCTAGGGGGCCCCAGGCCCAGGGGCCCCTGAGCTAGGGGCCCCCAGGCCCAGGGGCCCCTGAGCTAGGGGGGCCCAGGCCCAGGGGCCCCTGAGCTAGGGGGGCCCAGGCCCAGGGGCCCCTGAGCTAGGGGGACCCATGAGCACGTTGGGCCCATGCCCAGGGCCCTTGAGCTAGGGGGACCCATGAGCTTGAGTGTCCGCATGATCGCTATGAGGCTCAAGCTCAGGGCCCACCTAAAAAAGGGGTAAAAGTAAATATGTGCACACAGTCCTTATTAACAATGGGTTTACTAATTTTGTGTCACTAAACCCTGCCTGCTGTGTGAGAGCAGTTTCCCCCTGTAGAGCATGTGCATGTACACATCTTGTGGTGTGTGTTGTATGTATGTTCCAGAGCTAGTCATAAAGAAGGAGGACCACCCCTGCCTGCTGTGTGAGAGCAGTTTCCCCAGTGAGGAGATCCTAGCAGAACATCTACAGTCTCTACATCAGAGACCAAACTCTGAAGACAAGGACTTCAAGTGTAGGAACTGTGGGAAGAGATTCCCTGTGAAGCAGGCCCTGCAGAGACAGTATGGAATATAATATAATATAATATAATATAATATAATATAATATAATATAATATAATATAATATAATATAATATAATATAAATATAATATAATATAATATAATATAATATAATATAATATAATATAATATATACAGGCCTTACCATAAGAAAGCTAGATGTCTCTCCCGCGCTGCTGGCCAATGGGGAGTGACATTGTTACACTGCTGGCCAATGGGGAGTGACGTTGTTACATAGCGGCCATCTTGTGAGAGGACAGCATAACATTGTGTCTATGAGCATATCTCTCTAAATAATTCTAGGAATGTGTGTCTTTCTGTCTGTCTGTCTGTCTGTTACCTGCGCAAATGCACTGTGCAATGAGGATCACCCACACATGCCACGGCGCACGGACAGCCTCGATGAACCTCGCGTAGCACAGCCCTGTCATCCAGCACCAATGTGCGCTACTTACAAACACCTAACATTATACCAATCATTTTAATTTAATAGATCTGCATGAAAAGCTCATCACCGCGCAGATCACGTCACACGGACACACATTTATTTGTGGTCACAGTTTGTTGTGCAACACCCGATCGCCTCCCCTTGCGTTCGCTGTCCTCGCTGCTCCGCCTGCCTCAACGGCGTGATGATATACGCGCTACTGCGGTCAGCTACGAGGCTACGACTTATTTTTACTACCACTGAAATCTACACATTTGGATATTCATTACGCACGGCGGCCATGGCATCCACTTCTCTCCAAACTTTTACACGGAAATGTTAGGGGACCACACAGTACAGTGTTTAGCCGTTAGCCAATGCCTAGCTTGACACAGCTGTGACTCAATCATGCCTTCCACACCGGCAGCGAACCCCGTCTCCAGCGTACGCGCTACTACGGTCACCTACGAGGCTACCTGTACGACTTATTTCTTCTACCACTGAAATCTACACGTCTGGATATTCATTACGCACGGCGGCCAATCTACACGTCTGGATATTCATTACGCACGGCGGCCATGGCATCCAATTCTCTCTAAACTTTTACACAGAAAAGTTAGGGGACCAGAGTGCAGTGCTTAGCCATAGCCTAGCGTCTTAGCTCACATTAATTGTATTGCTTTTTATTGAACGGGAGCGCTCGAGACACACCTTTGACGCAATTATGCCTTCCACACCGGCCAACCCCGTCTCCAGCGTAGGGTTGCTCAGTGCGTGCAGCAAACACACCAGTGTGGATAAACGAACAAGGAGCACCAAATGCCCCAAATACACCACGTATAAATGAAACACAACAGGGCACACCAGTGCATTTAGGGCACAATTCTGAAGTTCCAAACACGCCCCAAATAGCCTGTCTACAAGCTCACATAAACGGTTGCTTGAGCCACGCGTTTCCCCAGCCAGAGCACACACACACACACACACACACACACACACACACACACACACACACACACACACACACTGTGCACACAATCTGCCCTAGCCTTTCATCTGTGCGACTCACAAAATATATTAGGGAGTACCCTACCAGGCTGTGTGACTGAGCACAGGCTATTTTATAATTATGTAGGTATGTAGGCCTATAGGTCTATAACATTACTTTTGTGCCCAAGTTCAACCCAACTTTCCAACATCAACAATTCCCTCCCAATCAATGTGATCTACACATCATTTCCAGATCATATATTTCACAACGGGTATAGGACTAGTACTTTTTAAATGACAATAATTTGCTTATTTTTCAACCGATTTTCAAACAGATTGGTTTGTTGTAAACGTCAGAGAGATCCGCATACATATGAGCCGTTATATGATGTTTTTGTAAAAAAAAAAAAAAAAAAAAAAAAACGTTGATATCGTTCATAATAATGCAATCCGTTTGTAAATCCGTCGGGTTTTGAGTGAGTTCTATCTGTTTTTGTTTGAGCTGCCATAGAGCATAGTGTATTTAGTACTCTCACAAGATGGCCGCCGTGAACGACGTCAGAGGCTCCGCCTCAACACATCTAGCTTTATATCTATGGGCTTTACAGAGACAGTATTATTATAATATAATATATCATATATAGAGAGACAGGATGTTATTACCGGTATATAATGTATACTGTATGTGTGTGCGTGTGCGTGTGTGTGTGTGTGCGTGTCTACAGTGTACTGCATTGCTCAGAGACTCTGGCAGCATCAGGAGAATCCAAGACTCACCAGTGTTCACTGTGTCACTGTTCATTCAGCTCTGAGTCCAGGTAACACACACATACACACACACACACACACACACACACACACACACACACACACACACACACACACACACAGAGTGGCGTTTCTAAGCAACTTGGAGCCCTAAGCAAGATTTTCCCTGGAGCCGTAAGGGACCCGTAAGGGTCCATTTGGTAAGGGGGGCTCCAGGGAAAATCTCCTGTAAAATGGCACTCTCTCTCACGGTGCCCTAGGCAACTGCCTAGTCTGCCTAATGGCAACCCCCCCCCGTGCACACACACACACACACACACACACACACACACACACACACATTGCAGACATGTGAAGTTGTTAACTGACTACAGTGTCAAACAGCTTCATTAACTATTGAGGTTCACTGAGACTCCAGTCAGGTGTAGAGTAACTATGGGTCCTATAGACAGCTTGACCTATTTGTCTTGTGTCTAGTGTGTGTGTGTGTGTGTGTATGTGTGTGTGTGTGTGTGTGTGTGTGTGTGTGTGTGTGTGTGTGTGTGCGTGTGTGCATTCCATGCATTCCGTACCCTAGTGTAAAACCATAGAGTTATAAAATATAGAGCGGACGAGAGTGATAGCCCCGCCCCCTTGCCGTTCAGTTCAATACAAGTTGCTCAGTGGCGTTTTGAAGCACCCGGAAGACATTTGGACACCAAAATGTGGTGTCCAAATGTGGAAGTATTTCTCCATGAACGCGCCCGAAGCAAGGGATTATGGGAAGGGAAAGGATTCATGAACGAGCGCCGTCGAGAATGAGCAAAGGAAAAAAACTAAACAGCATCAAAAAACAAGCTTGTGGATTTGCTGTGAGCTTATTATCTGTCATATAATACATCCGTTATGTTTTGAGAGGTAGTATATGACGTGAGGACCGCTGGTTCATCTTATTATCTGTCATATAATACATCTGTTATGTTTTGAGAGGTAGTATATGACGTGAGGACCGCTGGTTCATCTTATTATCTGTCATATAATACATCCGTTATGTTTTGAGAGGTAGTATATGACGTGAGGACCGCTGGTTCATCTTATTATCTGTCATATAATACATCCGTTATGTTTTGAGAGGTAGTATATGACGTGAGGACCGCTGGTTCATCTTATTATCTGTCATATAATACATCCGTTGTGTTTTGAGAGGTAGTATATGACGTGAGGACCGCTGGTTTATTCAGAAAACAACTTAAATACAAACTGCCCTGTCCACGTGCACAAA
>CM076977.1:49070030-49092530 GCA_039105355.1 Benthosema pterotum | reverse complement strand
GAATGTCCCGGTACTTTGTCGCTATCAGGAAAAGCATCACATCGGCCATGTTTTGGTCTTATCGCTATCGGCAAATACTGTATGGGTATTGGAAAAGTATCAGTATCAATGCTTATTTGTCATTATCGGGTGACATATTGCTATTGACAAATATACCAGTCTAACTGCAGCTCTGACACAGGGGTAAGAGGTTGACACTATGGTAGTTAAATGAAATGAAATGCATGCAGTAATCCTTTAGCTGTTAAATGCAGGCAGTGTCTAAACTTTCTCCCCCTTGACATGTCCCGATACTTCCACGCTATCAGGAAAAGTATGGCATCGGCCATGTTTTGGTCTTATCGCTATCGGCAAATACTGTATGGGTATTGGAAAAGTATCAGTATCAATGCTTATTTGTCATTATCGGGTCACATATTGCTATTGACAAATATACCAGTCTAACTGCAGGTCCGACACAGGAGTAAGGGGTTGACACTATGCTAGTTAAATGAAATGTTGGGCCATGTGGAGTTCAGTGTTGCCAACTTGGCACATTTGTCGCTATATTTAGCGCTTTTTCAGACCCCCCCTAGTGACAAAATTAGTGAAAAACTCCTCTGGTGAGTTGGGGGGGGAAATTGATTGCCAGGCGCCTGAGATAAAACCCTCATTTTTCACCATTTCTCCTCCTATGACAGTGGTTTTCAACCAGTGGTCCCCAGGATAAATGATGGATAGTTGGTTAACCAGATGTAACTCTTTGAGAGCGTAAAAATGAAACCAAATGGACCCTTACGGGTCCATTTGGTTTCATGTTTACGCTCTCAAGAGTTAAAATATTCATCATGTGAATTAGCCCAAGTCTACACAACTAGAGAATGTAGAAGATTAATGGTCATTTAATGGTCATATTCCCTTCCAGGCAGAGCATCTAGCACATTCTAGTGCATTTTGGAAGTGCCACTAGTGCATTTTGGATTTCGGCAGTTGGCAACACTGGTGGAGTTTGCTTTAGAGTTGCCCAAGTGCACATTTCAGTAAGGATTCTGCTGTTCCCAGTTGGTGGAGTTCATATAAGATATATTTTTTCTTTTATATTATTGTATATATTCTTCTCTGGTATCGGTATTTGTTATCTCTGTCGGCTAGCTCTAAAATTGTGGTGTCGGATGGGAAATGAAAAAAGTGTCATCGGACATCCCTAGTTGAGAACTTTGTCCGCTAGTCTTTGAAAGTATAAAACGCCACATTAATTAAGCACATTGATGGTCTGCGGTCATGTCTGTACAGTCTAATGTCTGTCTAAAGCTGTCCTGTCATGTTATCTAAAGCCTGAAGGTAACGTCACTTTGATGTCTGACGTCCTCATTGTTCAACGCCCCCCCCCAAAAAAAACAATTTGTAGGACAATTAACTGTCAACTGAAATGTCCTGACCGCGACAACAACCCTTTTCACCTCGCCTCTGGTTTTCACAGACACACAAAGACGTTTATATCTGCTGCCACCGATACCTGCGTAACACCCTGGAGGGGTTGGGTTGCATCAGGGCGGATGAAACATTTCACTATTGAGGGGGCAGGAGAAAATGGTTTGGGTGACATTTTCGGTTCCAGGACTTTTATTAGTCAAGTAAAGCATCAATAATAACATCAGTTGTTGTTGAAGTTGCAACAGACACGCAGCATGCATAAAGCTAAAGGTCTGACTCAGAGAGTTTTCTGTTTTCAATGATGAAATGCTGTTGGTTTAGTGGTGACACAGCTGTAGTTAGTTAGTAGCAGTAGTAGTGGTTCACATCATTTTAAATAGAAGCACTTTAATTTGAAATATCTTGGTTTTTTGCATGGCATCGTGTTTGGTGGGGCAGACTGGGTATTTAGGGGGGCATTGCCCCCCTAAATGCCCTAGATCCACCCCTGGGTTGCATGGTGCCAGCCTCTCTCTCTCTCCTCTCTCTCTCCTCCACTCTCTCTCCTCCTCTCTCATCCTCATCTCTCTCTCTCTCGTCTCTCTCTCTCTCTCTCTCTCTCTCTCACTCTCTCTCTCTCTCTCTCTCTTCTCTCTCTCTCTCTCTCTCTCTCTCTCTCGTCCTCGTCTCTCTCTCTCTCTCTCTCTGTCTCTCTCTCTCTCTCTCTGTGTCTCTCTGTGTCTCTCTGTCTCTCTCTCTCCTGTCTGTCTCTCTGCTAGTGTCCTGTCTGTCTCTCTGGTAGTGTCCTGTCTGTCTCTCTGGTAGTGTCCTGTCTGTCTCTCTGCTAGTGTCCTGTCTGTCTCTCTGCTAGTGTCCTGTCTGTCTCTCTGGTAGTGTCCTGTCTGTCTCTCTGGTAGTGTCCTGTCTGTCTCTCTGCTAGTGTCCTGTCTGTCTCTCTGCTAGTGTCCTGTCTGTCTCTCTGGTAGTGTCCTGTCTGTCTCTCTGCTAGTGTCCTTGGTGTGTCAGTCAGGTATCAGATGCTGGTTGTGGTGTTTGGTTTCTGTAACTCATCCTAACCTCCGTAATCTCACTTACACCTCATCATGTGCTGATGTATGTATGTATGTAGCAGAGCCTTCTAGTAGGAGAGTTACGATATTGAGGGGTCAGAAAGCAGAGCAGAGCACCGTGCACGAGACTACAGAGATTCGTCTATGAGTGCAGTCCCAGTCCTAACTGTCATTGGGAGTACATTGTTTTCAACGAAAACGGCGCAATAAGAGCTATTTTAGGTACGTATGCAAAAAGACAACTGTTTTAAAGTATTGTTCAGTCACGGCTAGAGTCTCTGTAATGTTTATGTTGTAGTATTATTAAAGAACAACTAAAATAAAGTCATTAAAGCTGGATTAAATAACTGATTAAATAACTTTCTGCATACTCCTACCCCCCCGCTGTTATCGCGAGAATCTTAGCTTTTCAGTGAATTCTCGCGATATCGCCTGCTTTGAAACCAGTTTCAATCAGCACTAATACTTTCAAGACGTCAATATAATGATATACTATTTGCAAATCATGTGACAAAGTATTCGAAATCAACCTCCAGAAGGCATTCTTTAATTTGCCTGCATCGATAGTTTTGATTACGAGGTCACCGCCATTAATACATGATGTTTTTCGTGCCTTCTTTGCTGGTCCCTGATTAAATCCATAGAGTCCCATTCATATTCATCGACTTCCGGTTTTCCGAGTGCACTCAAACGGCTTTTACATCAGCGCTGCTGCTCCTCCAGCACCGCCATTGCCCTGACGCACAGGAGTGAACGGGAATATCGCAACTCTCCCCTAGAAGGCTCTGGTATGTAGGACGTCCCATCCTCAGCCGTCTAAAATAAACAAACAAAAAAATAGTCTTTATTTCTTTGTGAGCTTACAGATCAGCTTATTATTCTGTCTGGCACGCCACACACACACACACACACACACACACGCACACACACACACACACGCACGCACGCACGCACGCACGCACGCACACACACACACACACACACACACACACACACGCACCTGCTGCTCAGTGGCCTTGAGGTTAGGGAGGAGTCGCGGGTTTGATTCCGACAGCGGTTGGGTCATAACCAGAGAGTAGGGCATCCCTCCAGGGCAGCTCTATTGTAGATCTGCTATTTTTGTATGCAATGCAATATGGTGGAAACAGGGGCGGATGTAACATTTACCAATTGGGGGGCAGGAGAAAATGGTATGGGTGCGCCGTACCCATACCATTTTAGTTACAGGACTTTTATTAGTCAAGTAAAGCTCAAATAGAAGCACTTTAATTTGAAATATCTTGGGTTGTTTTCCATGGTGTTTAGTGGGGCAGTCAGGGCATTTAGAGGGGCATTTAGAGGGGCATTTAGAGGGGCAGTCAGGGCATTTAGAGGGGCATTTAGAGGGGCAGTCAGGGCATTTAGAGGGGCATTTAGAAGGGCATTTAGAGGGGCAGTCAGGACATTTAGAGGGGCAGTCAGGGCATTTAGAGGGGCATTTAGAGGGCAGTCAGGACATTTAGAGGGGCAGTCAGGGCATTTAGGGGGGCATTTAGAGGGGCAGTCAGGCATTTAGAGGGGCATTTAGAGGGGCATTTAGAGGGGCATTTAGAGGGGCATTTAAAGGGGCAGTCAGGGCATTTAGAGGGGCATTTAGAGGGGCATTTAGAGGGCATTTAGAGGGGCATTTAGAGGGCAGTCAGGGCATTTAGAGGGGCATT
Organism: Benthosema pterotum; assembly: GCA_039105355.1. NCBI lineage: Eukaryota > Metazoa > Chordata > Actinopteri > Myctophiformes > Myctophidae > Benthosema > Benthosema pterotum. The sequence continues at coordinate 49,088,368 of CM076977.1, read as the reverse complement.
TAGAGGGGCATTTAGAGGGGCATTTAGAGGGGCAGTCAGGGCATTTAGAGGGGCATTTAGAGGGGCATTTAGAGGGCATTTAGAGGGGCATTTAGAGGGGCATTTAGAGGGCATTTAGAGGGGCAGTCAGGGCATTTAGAGGGGCATTTAGAGGGGCATTTAGAGGGGTATTTAGAGGGGCATTTAGAGGGGCAGTCAGGGCATTTAGAGGGGCATTTAGAGGGCATTTAGAGGGGCAGTCAGGGCATTTAGAGGGGCATTTAGAGGGGCATTTAGAGGGGCATTTAGAGGGGCAGTCAGGGCATTTAGAGGGGCATTTAGAGGGGCATTTAGAGGGGCATTTAGAGGGGCAGTCAGGGCATTTAGAGGGGCATTTAGAGGGGCATTTAGAGGGGCATTTAGAGGGGCAGTCAGGGCATTTAGAGGGGCAGTCAGGGCATTTAGAGGGGCATTTAGAGGGGCATTTAGAGGGGCATTTAGAGGGACATTTAGAGGGCATTTAGAGGGGCATTTAGAGGGGCATTTAGAGGGGCAGTCAGGGCATTTAGAGGGGCATTTAGAGGGGCAGTCAGGGCATTTAGAGGGGCATTTAGAGGGGCAGTCAGGGCATTTAGAGGGGCATTTAGAGGGGCATTTAGAGGGGCAGTCAGGGCATTTAGAGGGGCACTTAGAGGGGCATTTAGAGGGGCATTTAGAGGGGCAGTCAGGGCATTTAGAGGGGCATTTAGAGGGCAGTCAGGGCATTTAGAGGGGCACTTAGGGGCATTTAGAGGGGCAGTCAGGGCATTTAGAGGGGCATTTAGAGGGGCAGTCAGGGCATTTAGAGGGGCATTTAGAGGGGCAGTCAGGGCATTTAGAGGGGCAGTCGGGCACTTAGAGGGGCAGTCAGGCATTTAGAGGGGCAGTCAGGCATTTAGAGGGGCATTTAGAGGGGCAGTCAGGGCATTTAGAGGGCATTTAGAGGGGCATTTAGAGGGGCATTTAGAGGGGCAGTCAGGGCATTTAAAGGGCATTTAGAGGGGCAGTCAGGGCATTTAGAGGGGCATTTAGAGGGGCAGTCAGGGCATTTAGAGGGGCAGTCAGGGCATTTAGAGGGCAGTCAGGGCATTTAGAGGGGCAGTCAGGGCATTTAGAGGGGCATTTAGAGGGGCATTTAGAGGGGCAGTCAGGGCATTTAGAGGGGCATTTAGAGGGGCATTTAGAGGGGCATTTAGAGGGGCAGTCAGGGCATTTAGAGGGGCATTTAGAGGGGCAGTCAGGGCATTTAGAGGGCATTTAGAGGGGCATTTAGAGGGGCATTTAGAGGGGCAGTCAGGGCATTTAAAGGGGCATTTAGAGGGGCATTTAGAGGGCAGTCAGGGCATTTAGAGGGGCATTTAGAGGGGCAGTCAGGGCATTTAGAGGGGCATTTAGAGGGGCAGTCAGGGCATTTAGAGGGGCAGTCAGGGCATTTAGAGGGGCAGTCAGGGCATTTAGAGGGGCAGTCAGGGCATTTAGAGGGGCATTTAGAGGGGCATTTAGAGGGGCATTTAGAGGGGCAGTCAGGGCATTTAGAGGGGCATTTAGAGGGGCATTTAGAGGGGCAGTCAGGGCATTTAGAGGGGCAGTCAGGGCATTTAGAGGGCAGTCAGGGCATTTAGAGGGCAGTCAGGGCATTTAGAGGGGCATTTAGAGGGGCATTTAGAGGGCAGTCAGGGCATTTAGAGGGGCACTTAGAGGGACATTTAGAGGGGCAGTCAGGGCATTTAGAGGGGCATTTAGAGGGGCAGTCAGGGCATTTAGAGGGGCATTTAGAGGGGCATTTAGAGGGGCATTTAGAGGGGCAGTCAGGGCATTTAGAGGGGCACTTAGAGGGGCATTTAGAGGGCAGTCAGGGCATTTAGAGGGGCATTTAGAGGGGCAGTCAGGACATTTAGAGGGGCATTTAGAGGGGCAGTCAGGCATTTAGAGGGGCATTTAGAGGGGCAGTCAGGGCATTTAGAGGGGCATTTAGAGGGGCAGTCAGGGCATTTAGAGGGGCATTTAGAGGGGCATTTAGAGGGGCATTTAGAGGGGCAGTCAGGGCATTTAGAGGGGCAGTCGGGGCACTTAGAGGGGCAGTCAGGGCATTTAGAGGGCATTTAGAGGGGCAGTCAGGGCACTTAGAGGGGCAGTCAGGGCATTTAGAGGGGCAGTCAGGGCATTTAGAGGGGCATTTAGAGGGGCATTTAGAGGGGTATTTAGAGGGGCAGTCAGGGCATTTAGAGGGGCAGTCAGGGCATTTAGAGGGGCATTTAGAGGGGCATTTAGAGGGCAGTCAGGGCATTTAGAGGGGCAGTCAGGGCATTTAGAGGGGCAGTCAGGGCATTTAGAGGGGCATTTAGAGGGCATTAAGAGGGGCATTTAGAGGGGCAGTCAGGGCATTTAGAGGGGCATTTAGAGGGCATTTAGAGGGGCAGTCAGGGCATTTAGAGGGGCATTTAGAGGGGCAGTCAGGGCATTTAGAGGGGCAGTCAGGGCATTTAGAGGGGCAGTCAGGGCATTTAGAGGGGCATTTAGAGGGGCATTTAGAGGGGCATTTAGAGGGGCAGTCAGGGCATTTAGAGGGGCATTTAGAGGGGCATTTAGAGGGGCAGTCAGGGCATTTAGAGGGCATTTAGAGGGGCAGTCAGGGCATTTAGAGGGCATTTAGAGGGGCAGTCAGGGCATTTAGAGGGGCATTTAGAGGGGCATTTAGAGGGCATTTAGAGGGGCAGTCAGGGCATTTAGAGGGGCAGTCAGGGCATTTAGAGGGGCAGTCAGGGCATTTAGAGGGCATTTAGAGGGCAGTCAGGGCATTTAGAGGGGCATTTAGAGGGGCAGTCAGGGCATTTAGAGGGGCAGTCAGGGCATTTAGAGGGGCATTTAGAGGGCAGTCAGGGCATTTAGAGGGGAATTTAGAGGGGTATTTAGAGGGGCAGTCAGGGCATTTAGAGGGGCATTTAGAGGGGCATTTAGAGGGCAGTCAGGGCATTTAGAGGGGCATTTAGAGGGGCAGTCAGGGCATTTAGAGGGGCAGTCAGGGCATTTAGAGGGGCATTTAGAGGGGCAGTCAGGGCATTTAGAGGGGCATTTAGAGGGGCATTTAGAGGGGCAGTCAGGGCATTTAGAGGGCATTTAGAGGGGCAGTCAGGGCATTTAGAGGGGCAGTCAGGGCATTTAGAGGGGCAGTCAGGGCATTTAGAGGGCAGTCAGGGCATTTAGAGGGGCAGTCAGGGCATTTAGAGGGGCATTTAGTGGGGCATTTAGAGGGGCATTTAGAGGGGCAGTCAGGGCATTTAGAGGGGCATTTAGAGGGGCATTTAGAGGGGCAGTCAGGGCATTTAGAGGGGCATTTAGAGGGGCAGTCAGGGCATTTAGAGGGCATTTAGAGGGCAGTCAGGGCATTTAGAGGGGCATTTAGAGGGGCATTTAGAGGGGCATTTAGAGGGGCATTTAGAGGGGCAGTCAGGGCATTTAGAGGGCAGTCAGGGCATTTAGAGGGGCAGTCAGGGCATTTAGAGGGGCATTTAGAGGGCAGTCAGGGCATTTAGAGGGGCAGTCAGGGCATTTAGAGGGGCAGTCAGGGCATTTAGAGGGGCATTTAGAGGGGCAGTCAGGGCATTTAGAGGGGCATTTAGAGGGGTATTTAGAGGGGCATTTAGAGGGCATTTAGAGGGGCATTTAGAGGGGTATTTAGAGGGGCATTTAGAGGGCAGTCAGGGCATTTAGAGGGGTATTTAGAGGGGCATTTAGAGGGGCAGTCAGGGCATTTAGAGGGATATTTAGAGGGGCAGTCAGGGCATTTAGAGGGGCAGTCAGGGCATTTAGAGGGGCATTTAGAGGGGCATTTAGAGGGGCATTTAGAGGGGCATTTAGAGGGGCATTTAGAGGGGCAGTCAGGGCATTTAGAGGGCATTTAGAGGGCATTTAGAGGGGCATTTAGAGGGGCAGTCAGGGCATTTAGAGGGGCATTTAGAGGGCATTTAGAGGGGCATTTAGAGGGGCATTTAGAGGGACATTTAGAGGGGCAGTCAGGGCATTTAGAGGGCATTTAGAGGGGCAGTCAGGGCATTTAGAGGGGCATTTAGAGGGGCAGTCAGGGCATTTAGAGGGGCATTTAGAGGGGCATTTAGACGGGCATTTAGAGGGGCAGTCAGGGCATTTAGAGGGGCACTTAGAGGGGCATTTAGAGGGGCATTTAGAGGGGCATTTAGAGGGCAGTCAGGGCATTTAGAGGGGCACTTAGAGGGGCATTTAGAGGGGCAGTCAGGGCATTTAGAGGGGCATTTAGAGGGGCATTTAGAGGGGCATTTAGAGGGGCAGTCAGGGCATTTAGAGGGGCACTTAGGGCATTTAGAGGGGCAGTCAGGGCATTTAGAGGGGCATTTAGAGGGGCAGTCAGGGCATTTAGAGGGGCAGTCAGGGCATTTAGAGGGGCATTTAGAGGGCAGTCAGGGCATTTAGAGGGGCAGTCGGGGCACTTAGAGGGGCAGTCAGGCACTTAGAGGGCAGTCAGGGCATTTAGAGGGGCAGTCAGGGCATTTAGAGGGGCATTTAGAGGGGCATTTAGAGGGGCATTTAGAGGGACATTTAGAGGGGCAGTCAGGGCATTTAGAGGGGCATTTAGAGGGGCAGTCAGGGCATTTAGAGGGGCATTTAGAGGGGCAGTCAGGGCATTTAGAGGGGCATTTAGAGGGGCATTTAGAGGGGCATTTAGAGGGGCAGTCAGGGCATTTAGAGGGGCACTTAGAGGGCATTTAGAGGGGCATTTAGAGGGGCATTTAGAGGGGCAGTCAGGGCATTTAGAGGGGCACTTAGAGGGGCATTTAGAGGGGCAGTCAGGGCATTTAGAGGGGCATTTAGAGGGGCAGGGTGTCAGAATATGATTTTAGGACCCAGAAGCGGACGGAAACAGTTTGAGGGTTAACAGAGTTTTAATTAAATATTTTGGCAGCTCACAGATGATCCAAAAGCAGAAGTCCAAAAAATAGAAAGCAAAACTCTGGCAAACAAAGTCCAAAAATCCGGCAGGCAAAGGGAGGTCAGAATCCAGGCTAAGTTCAGGGTAACATGCAGGCAGAGGGTACGGAGGAGCACAGAGACACAAAACTATAATCTGGCAAAGAACAAAGAGACAAGCAGGGTTTAAATATGGCTGAGTGTGATGACAGAACACAGTGCAGGTGTGAAGCTCCACTCAGATTGGCTGATAGGGAGTGGGCAGGTGAGTGGGAGTGGCGGCACTGGAATGACAAGAGATTGACAGTTAGTCAGGGCAGAACCATACATGTCATCAGTTGAGAACTGTCACACACACATCCATGTCTCAGACTGTGTTCCTGACATTACCCCTCCCCCGACGGACGCCTCCTGGCGGCACTGATGGATGGGAAGGGCGTCGTTGATGGAAATCACGGATGAGAGACCGGTCCAGAATGTCCCTGGCAGGAACCCAACTCCTCTCCTCCGGACCGTAGCCTTCCCAGTCAACAAGATACTGGACACCCCTGCCACGGCGGCGAGAATCCAACAGCTGACGCACGGTGTAGGCAGGAGCCCCATCGATAAGCCGTGGAGGCGGTGGGGCTGGGGACGGCGGGGAAAGCGGGCTATGGAGAACAGGCTTTATCCGAGACACATGAAATGCAGGATGAACACGTCGAAGAGAATTAGGCAGTTTGAGTCTCACCACTGAGGGACTGATGATCTTAGTGATGGAGTAGGGGCAATAAACCGTGGAGCCAACTTCCGTGAACATGACCTCAACGGAAGGTCACGAGTGGACAACCACACCTTCTGGCCCCAGCGGTATCGTGGTGCCCGGGTGCGACGTCTATCCGCTGCCCTCTTCACCCGCTCCCCATGACGAAGGAGAGTTGAGCGAACCTGCCTCCAGGTCCTCTTACACCGGCGGACGAAAGCCTGGACAGAGGGGACTCTGGCCTCCTTCTCCTGAGATGGAAATAGAGGGGGTTGATAGCCAAGACAACATTGAAAAGGGGACAGTCCAGTGGAGGATACAGGCAGTGAATTGTGTGCATATTCAACCCACGCCAAACGCTGACTCCAGGAGGATGGATTTTGAGAGGCCACACAACGGAGCACCCGTTCCAAATCCTGATTGGCCCTCTCCGACTGTCCATTAGTCTCAGGATGGAAACCCAGATGACAGGCTTGCCGTAGCTCCCAGAAGTCTACAGAACTCCCTCCAGAACTGTGAAACAAACTGGGACCCCTGTCAGAAACCACATCAGTCGGTAGGCCGTGAATCTTAAAAACATTGTCAATCATGAGTTCAGCTGTTTGCTTAGCAGTGGGTAAACCCTCAAGGGCAATGAAATGAACAGACTTAGAAAACCTGTCTACTACGGTAAGAACAGCAGTGTTACCGTCAGAAGGGGGAAGTCCGGTCACAAAATCCAGGGAGATGTGGGACCAAGGGCGTCGTGGCACTGGCAGCGGCTGCAGCAGACCCGCAGGAGGTTGGTTGGAGGTCTTATTTCGAGCACAGACAGAACAGGCAGCAACAAAGGTCCTGACATCCCTCGTCATAGATGGCCACCAAAAGCGCTGACGAAGAAACGCCAATGTTCTTCTGAAACCAGGATGGCACGCGAGCTGTGACGAATGTCCCCACTGCAGAAACCTGGGAGCGAGTGTTGCCAGGAACAAACAGCAAGTCAGCAGGACAGTCTGCAGGGCTGGTTCCAGTTGCTGCGCATCGCGTACTGCACTCTCCACATCCCAGGTCAGTGCAGCCACAAAACAACGAGCGGGAAGAATAGTCTCTGGTTTCTGATTTTCCTCAGACTTGCAGAACTGTCGAGACAAAGCGTCAGGCTTTCCATTTTTGGAACCAGGTCTGTAAGACAGAACAAAATTAAAGCGGGCAAAAAACAGCGACCACTTGCCTGGCGAGAAGTAAGGCGCTTCGCTGACTTGAGGTACTCCAGATTCTTGTGATCCGTCCAGACAATGAAGGGGACTGAGGCGCCCTCGAGCCAGTGACGCCACTCCTCCAAAGCCAACCTCACCGCCAGCAACTCACGGTCCCCAACAGCATAGTTTACTTCGGTGGAGTCTAGTCGATGGGAGAAAAATGCACAGGGGTGAATCTTGTGATCCTTCTCAGAACGCTGGGACAACACTGCACCAACACCAACGTCTGAGGCATCCACCTCCACAATAAACTGGAGTGAAGGATCAGAAGAGTCAAAATGGGTGCAGTTGTGAAGCGTTCTTTAGCTGATTAAAAGCTCCATTGGCTCTATCTGACCAGCAAAACTTAATGTTGGTAGAAGTGAGGTCTGTGAGAGGTGCAGCAATCTTACTGTAATCCCTTATGAATCGCCTATAAAAATTGGCGAATCCCAAAAAACTCTGAACGTCCTTACGGTTCTGGGGGTGGGCCAGTCAACCACAGCTTTCACCTTCGCTCCATCCATCTGGACTCCTCCTGCACCAACGACAAAGCCCAGGAAGGACACAGTAGTTTGATGGAATGAGCACTTCTCCGCCTTGACATAAAGTTGATTCTCCAACAGTCTCTGAAGCACCCGACGGACATGCTGGACATGTTCCTGGATGGAACGGGAGTAAATAAGAAAATCATCAAGGTACACAAAAACAAACTGGCCCACCATGTCCCGTAGCACATCGTTCACCATACTCTGGAAAACTGCAGGGGCATTTGTCAACCCGAACGGCATAACAAGATACTCATAATGTCCAGATGCAGTGTTGAAAGCGTTTTTCCACTCATCTCCCTCACGAATGCGAACCAAATGGTACGCGTTGCGGAGATCCAACTTGGTGAACACTGTAGCCCCCTGTATCTGTTCAAAAGCAGAGGACATGAGGGTAAAGGATAACAGTTCTTTACAGTGACATTGTTTAAACCCTCTATAGTCAATGCAGGGACGAAGGAGCCGTCTTTCTTCTTCACAAAAAAGAAACCTGACCCTGCAGGTGAAGAGGAGGGTCGGATGATCCCTGCTGCAAGTGACTCACTAACATACTTGTTCATAGCCTCTGTCTCAGGGGTGCTAGTGAGTAAAGGCGGCCACGGGGGGGAATAGTTCCCTCCAATAGATCAATAGGGCAATCATAGGGGCGATGAGGCGGTAGAGACAGGGCCCGGGTTTTACTAAAAACCGAGCGAAGGTCCAGATACTCAGGCGGAACTGCAGACAGGTCAGCAAAATCCTCCCCAGAGGCTACAGGGGAGGACACAGAACACTGGGCAGAACGGAGACAGTGTGAGTGGCAAAAATCACTCCAACCCACAATAGTATTGGTAACCCAGTTAATATGAGGATTATGTTTGACCAACCAGGGGTGACCTAAAACTATGGGAGCCATAGGTGAGTCAATAACATGCAAAACAATCTCCTCATGATGATTGCCAGATAAAAGAAGACTCACCGGGGCTGTGATGTGGGTGATACTGGCGAGCTTCTTCCCATTGAGTGCATTGGCCTGCCGGGGTGACTGTAGAGTGGTGGTGGAAACGCCCAACTGTGCGGCCAACCCAGCGTCGATGAAACTCTCGTCAGCACCAGAGTCCACCAGTATGGAAAGGGGGAGTTGTTGATCTCCCCAGGTCAATGTAGCAGGCAGCAGAGTACGCAGTGATGGGGAACTTTGAACAGGGGTCACGCTCACCAGTACTCCCCGATCTACTGGCGAGCATTCTCTTTTACCGGACAGGTGGCAATGAAATGTCCTACAGTGCCACAGTATAGACATGCCTTGGCAGAAATCCTTCTCTGTCTCTCTGCAGTAGTCAGGTGTGTGCGATCAACTTGCATAGGCTCCACAGACTGAACAGAAGGTGGCTCAATTGAAGGCCCAGGCGTGGTGTAGCCACCTCTCTCACGGCGGCGTTGAGCCACCCGCTTGTCCACACGAATAGCCAATTCAACCAGTTCATTAAAAGTCTGAGGCAATTCCCGTGTGGCAATCTCATCCTTGATGTTCTCAGCGAGACCATTATAAAAGGCATCAAACTGGGCCTGAACTCCCCAGCCACAGGTAGTAGCAAGGGTGCTAAAATCTATGGCATAATCAGAAACGGATCTGCGCCCCTGGCGGCTCTGCAGCAGCTCACGAGCTGCCTCTCTGCCATGCATGGAACGATCAAAAACTCTGCGCATCTCATTAGTAAAGGCTTGAAAATCATTACAGAACAGAGAGCCAGCCTCCCAAGCAGCAGTTCCCCACTCTCTAGCCCGATCAGTAAGCAGTGTGATAACATAGGCAACTTTAGCTCGTTCAGTAGTAAAAGTCAAAGGCTGTAATTCGATGCTGAGTGAGCACTGGGTCAAAAATGATCTACAGGTACCTGGTTCACCTGCATAAGGTTGTGGGGTGGGCAGTCGAGGCTCTCGGTAGGCAGAACAGGACCTTGTGTGGAGGGTGGAGCTGGCGCAGCAGGTGTAGTAGATTGAACCTGGACCCGTAGCTGCTGGAGCTGGACTGTCATGTCTGCCATGGTGCTTCCAAACGAATCCATTGTTGTTCCAATAGCAGACAACTTCTCCTGATGCTGTCCCAGAGCGAGTGATTGTTGTTCAACAATGGCTCGAAAACGCTCCACATCCGCTGGGTCCATTATGGCCAGATTATAATGTCAGAATATGATTTTAGGACCCAGAAGCGGACGGAAACAGTTTGAGGGTTAACAGAGTTTTAATTAAATATTTTGGCAGCTCACAGATGATCCAAAAGCAGAAGTCCAAAAAATAGAAAGCAAAACTCTGGCAAACAAAGTCCAAAAATCCGGCAGGCAAAGGGAGGTCAGAATCCAGGCTAAGTTCAGGGTAACATGCAGGCAGAGGGTACGGAGGAGCACAGAGACACAAAACTATAATCTGGCAAAGAACAAAGAGACAAGCAGGGTTTAAATATGGCTGAGTGTGATGACAGAACACAGTGCAGGTGTGAAGCTCCACTCAGATTGGCTGATAGGGAGTGGGCAGGTGAGTGGGAGTGGCGGCACTGGAATGACAAGAGATTGACAGTTAGTCAGGGCAGAACCATACATGTCATCAGTTGAGAACTGTCACACACACATCCATGTCTCAGACTGTGTTCCTGACATATGTCAGGGCATTTAGAGGGCACTTAGGGGCATTTAGAGGGGCAGTCAGGGCATTTAGAGGGGCATTTAGAGGGGCAGTCAGGGCATTTAGAGGGGCATTTAGAGGGGCAGTCAGGGCATTTAGAGGGGCAGTCGGGGCACTTAGAGGGGCAGTCAGGGCACTTAGAGGGGCAGTCAGGGCATTTAGAGGGGCAGTCAGGCATTTAGAGGGGCATTTAGAGGGGCAGTGAGGGCATTTAGAGGGGCATTTAGAGGGGCATTTAGAGGGGCATTTAGAGGGGCAGTCAGGGCATTTAGAGGGGCATTTAGAGGGGCATTTAGAGGGGCATTTAGAGGGGCAGTCAGGGCATTTAGAGGGGCAATTTAGAGGGGCAGTCAGGGCATTTAGAGGGGCATTTAGAGGGGCAGTCAGGGCATTTAGAGGGGCAGTCAGGCATTTAGAGGGGCAGTCAGGGCATTTAGAGGGGCAGTCAGGCATTTAGAGGGGCATTTAGAGGGGCATTTAGAGGGGCATTTAGAGGGGCAGTCAGGGCATTTAGAGGGGCATTTAGAGGGGCAGTCAGGGCATTTAGAGGGGCAGTCAGGGCATTTAGAGGGGCAGTCAGGGCATTTAGAGGGGCAGTCAGGGCATTTAGAGGGCATTTAGAGGGGCATTTAGAGGGGCATTTAGAGGGGCAGTCAGGGCATTTAGAGGGGCATTTAGAGGGGCATTTAGAGGGGCAGTCAGGGCATTTAGAGGGGCATTTAGAGGGGCAGTCAGGGCATTTAGAGGGGCATTTAGAGGGGCAGTCAGGGCATTTAGAGGGGCATTTAGAGGGGCAGTCAGGGCATTTAGAGGGCACTTAGAGGGCATTTAGAGGGGCAGTCAGGGCATTTAGAGGGCATTTAGAGGGCAGTCAGGGCATTTAGAGGGGCATTTAGAGGGGCATTAGAGGGGCATTTAGAGGGGCAGTCAGGGCATTTAGAGGGGCACTTAGAGGGGCATTTAGAGGGGCAGTCAGGGCATTAGAGGGGCATTTAGAGGGGCAGTCAGGGCATTTAGAGGGGCAGTCAGGGCATTTAGAGGGCATTTAGAGGGGCAGTCAGGGCATTTAGAGGGGCATTTAGGGGGGCAGTCAGGGCATTTAGAGGGGCAGTCGGGCACTTGAGGGCAGTCAGGCACTTAGAGGGGCAGTCAGGGCACTTAGAGGGCAGTCAGGGCATTTAGAGGGGCATTTAGAGGGGTATTTAGAGGGGCAGTCAGGGCATTTAGAGGGGCAGTCAGGGCATTTAGAGGGGCATTTAGAGGGGCATTTAGAGGGGCAGTCAGGCATTTAGAGGGGCAGTCAGGGCATTTAGAGGGGCAGTCAGGGCATTTAGAGGGGCATTTAGAGGGCATTAAGAGGGGCATTTAGAGGGGCAGTCAGGGCATTTAGAGGGGCATTTAGAGGGGCATTTAGAGGGGCATTTAGAGGGGCATTTAGAGGGGCAGTCAGGCATTTTAGAGGGGCATTTAGAGGGGCATTTAGAGGGGCAGTCAGGGCATTTAGAGGGGCATTTAGAGGGGCAGTCAGGGCATTTAGAGGGGGCAGTCAGGCATTTAGAGGGGGGGCAGTCAGGGCATTTAGAGGGGCATTTAGAGGGCATTTAGAGGGGCATTTAGAGGGGCAGTCAGGGCATTTAGAGGGCATTTAGAGGGGCATTTAGAGGGGCAGTCAGGGCATTTAGAGGGGCATTTAGAGGGGCAGTCAGGGCATTTAGAGGGGCATTTAGAGGGGCAGTCAGGGCATTTAGAGGGGCATTTAGAGGGGCATTTAGAGGGGCAGTCAGGGCACTTAGAGGGGCAGTCAGGGCATTTAGAGGGGCAGTCAGGGCATTTAGAGGGGCATTTAGAGGGGCAGTCAGGGCATTTAGAGGGGCATTTAGAGGGGCAGTCAGGGCATTTAGAGGGGCATTTAGAGGGGCAGTCAGGGCATTTAGAGGGGCATTTAGAGGGAATTTAGAGGGGTATTTAGAGGGGCATTTAGAGGGCATTTAGAGGGGCATATAAGGGGCAGTCAGGGCATTTAGAGGGGCATTTAGAGGGGCATTTAGAGGGGCAGTCAGGGCATTTAGAGGGGCATTTAGAGGGGCAGTCAGGGCATTTAGAGGGGCAGTCAGGGCATTTAGAGGGGCAGTCAGGGCATTTAGAGGGGCAGTCAGGGCATTTAGAGGGGCAGTCAGGGCATTTAGAGGGGCATTTAGAGGGGCATTTAGAGGGGCATTTAGAGGGGCAGTCAGGGCATTTAGAGGGGCATTTAGAGGGGCATTTAGAGGGGCAGTCAGGGCATTTAGAGGGGCATTTAGAGGGGCAGTCAGGGCATTTAGAGGGCATTTAGAGGGGCAGTCAGGGCATTTAGAGGGGCATTTAGAGGGGCATTTAGAGGGGCAGTCAGGGCATTTAGAGGGGCAGTCAGGCATTTAGAGGGGCAGTCAGGGCATTTAGAGGGGCATTTAGAGGGGCAGTCAGGGCATTTAGAGGGGCAGTCAGGGCATTAGAGGGGCAGTCAGGGCTTTAGAGGGGCATTTAGGGGGGCAGTCAGGGCATTTAGAGGGGCATTTAGAGGGGTATTTAGAGGGGCATTTAGAGGGGCATTTAGAGGGGCATTTAGAGGGGTATTTAGAGGGGCATTTAGAGGGGCAGTCAGGGCATTTAGAGGGGTATTTAGAGGGGCATTTAGAGGGGCAGTCAGGGCATTTAGAGGGGCATTTAAGAGGGGCAGTCAGGGCATTTAGAGGGGCAGTCAGGGCATTAGAGGGCATTTAGAGGGGCATTTAGAGGGGCATTAGAGGGGCATTTAGAGGGGCATTTAGAGGGGCATTTAGAGGGGCAGTCAGGGCATTTAGGGGGCATTTAGAGGGGCATTTAGAGGGCATTTAGAGGGGAGTCAGGCATTTAGAGGGGCATTTAGAGGGCATTTAGAGGGGCATTTAGAGGGGCATTTAGAGGGGCATTTAGAGGGACATTTAGAGGGGCAGTCAGGGCATTTAGAGGGGCATTTAGAGGGGCAGTCAGGGCATTTAGAGGGCATTTAGAGGGGCAGTCAGGCCATTTAGAGGGGCATTTAGAGGGGCATTTAGAGGGGCATTTAGAGGGGCATTTAGAGGGGCATTTAGAGGGCAGTCAGGGCATTTAGAGGGGCACTTAGAGGGGCATTTAGAGGGGCATTTAGAGGGGCATTTAGAGGGGCAGTCAGGGCATTTAGAGGGGCACTTAGAGGGGCATTTAGAGGGGCAGTCAGGGCATTTAGAGGGGCATTTAGAGGGGCATTTAGAGGGGCATTTAGAGGGGCAGTCAGGGCATTTAGAGGGGCACTTAGGGCATTTAGAGGGGCAGTCAGGGCATTTAGAGGGCATTTAGAGGGGCAGTCAGGGCATTTAGAGGGGCAGTCAGGCATTTAGAGGGGCATTTAGAGGGGCAGTCAGGGCATTTAGAGGGGCAGTCGGGGCACTTAGAGGGGCAGTCAGGCACTTAGAGGGGCAGTCAGGGCATTTAGAGGGGCAGTCAGGGCATTTAGAGGGGCATTTAGAGGGCAGTCAGGGCAATTTAGAGGGGCAGTCAGGGCATTTAGAGGGGCATTTAGAGGGGCATTTAGAGGGCAGTCGGGGCATTTAGAGGGGCTTCAGGGCATTTAGAGGGGCATTTAGAGGGGCATTTAGAGGGGCAGTCAGGGCATTTAGAGGGGCATTTAGAGGGGCATTTAGAGGGGCAGTCAGGCATTTAGAGGGGCAGTCAGGGCATTTAGAGGGGCAGTCAGGGCATTTAGAGGGGCATTTAGAGGGCATTTAGAGGGGCAGTCAGGGCATTTAGAGGGGCATTTAGAGGGGCATTTAGAGGGGCAGTCAGGGCATTTAGAGGGGCAGTCAGGACATTTAGAGGGGCAGTCAGGGCATTTAGAGGGGCAGTCAGGGCATTTAGAGGGGCAGTCAGGGCATTTAGAGGGGCAGTCAGGGCATTTAGAGGGGCATTTAGAGGGGCATTTAGAGGGGCAGTCAGGGCATTTAGAGGGGCATTTAGAGGGGCAGTCAGGGCATTTAGAGGGGCATTTAGAGGGCAGTCAGGGCATTTAGAGGGGCATTTAGAGGGGCAGTCAGGGCATTTAGAGGGGCATTTAGAGGGGCATTTAGAGGGGCATTTAGAGGGGCACTTAGAGGGGCATTTAGAGGGGCTGTCAGGGCATTTAGAGGGGCATTTAGAGGGGCAGTCAGGGCATTTAGAGGGGCATTTAGAGGGGCATTTAGAGGGGCAGTCAGGGCATTTAGGGGGGCACTTAGAGGGGCATTTAGAGGGGCAGTCAGGGCATTTAGAGGGGCATTTAGAGGGGCAGTCAGGGCATTTAGAGGGGCATTTAGAGGGGCAGTCAGGGCATTTAGAGGGCATTTAGAGGGGCAGTCAGGGCTTTAGAGGGGCAGTCGGGGCACTTAGAGGGCAGTCAGGGCACTTAGAGGGGCAGTCAGGGCATTTAGAGGGGCAGTCAGGGCATTTAGAGGGGCATTTAGAGGGGTATTTAGAGGGGCAGTCAGGGCATTTAGAGGCAGTCAGGGCATTTAGAGGGCATTTAGAGGGGCATTTAGAGGGGCAGTCAGGGCATTTAGAGGGGCAGTCAGGGCATTTAGAGGGGCAGTCAGGGCATTTAGAGGGGCATTTAGAGGGGCATTAAGAGGGGCATTTAGAGGGGCAGTCAGGGCATTTAGAGGGGCATTTAGAGGGGCATTTAGAGGGGCATTTAGAGGGGCAGTCAGGGCATTTAGAGGGGCATTTAGAGGGCAGTCAGGGCATTTAGAGGGGCAGTCAGGGCATTTAGAGGGGCAGTCAGGGCATTTAGAGGGGCATTTAGAGGGCATTTAGTGGGGCTGTCAGGGCATTTAGAGGGGCATTTAGAGGGGCAGTCAGGGCATTTAGAGGGGCATTTAGAGGGGCAGTCAGGGCATTTAGAGGGCATTTAGAGGGCATTTAGAGGGGCATTTAGAGGGGCAGTCAGGGCATTTAGAGGGGCAGTCAGGGCATTTAGAGGGGCAGTCAGGGCATTTAGAGGGGCATTTAGAGGGGCAGTCAGGGCATTTAGAGGGGCATTTAGAGGGGCAGTCAGGGCATTTAGAGGGCAGTCAGGGCATTTAGAGGGG
This sequence comes from Benthosema pterotum, assembly GCA_039105355.1. Lineage (NCBI taxonomy): Eukaryota > Metazoa > Chordata > Actinopteri > Myctophiformes > Myctophidae > Benthosema > Benthosema pterotum. The sequence goes on along the minus strand of CM076977.1, from coordinate 49,073,124 downwards.
CATTTAGAGGGGCAGTCAGGGCATTTAGAGGGGCATTTAGAGGGGAATTTAGAGGGTATTTAGAGGGGCATTTAGAGGGGCATTTAGAGGGGCATTTAGAGGGGCAGTCAGGGCATTTAGAGGGCATTTAGAGGGCATTTAGAGGGGCATTTAGAGGGGCAGTCAGGGCATTTAGAGGGGCATTTAGAGGGGCAGTCAGGGCATTTAGAGGGGCATTTAGAGGGGCAGTCAGGGCATTTAGAGGGGCATTTAGAGGGCATTTAGAGGGGCATTTAGAGGGGCAGTCAGGGCATTTAGAGGGCAGTCAGGGCATTTAGAGGGCAGTCAGGGCATTAGAGGGCATTTAGAGGGGCAGTCAGGGCATTTAGAGGGCAGTCAGGCATTTAGAGGGGCAGTCAGGGCATTTAGAGGGGCATTTAGAGGGCAGTCAGGGCATTTAGAGGATCATTTAGAGGGGCATTTAGGGGGGCATTTAGAGGGGTATTTAGAGGGGGCATTTAGAGGGGCAGTCAGGGCATTTGAGGGGGTATTTAGAGAGGGCATTTAGAGGGGCAGTCAGGGCATTTAGAGGGGCATTTAGAGGGGCAGTCAGGGCATTTAGAGGGCAGTCAGGGCATTTAGAGGGCATTTAGAGGGCATTTAGAGGGGCATTTAGAGGGGCAGTCAGGGCATTTAGAGGGGCAGTCAGGGCATTTAGAGGGGCAGTCAGGGCATTTAGAGGGGCATTTAGAGGGGCAGTCAGGGCATTTAGAGGGGCATTTAGAGGGCAGTCAGGGCATTTAGAGGGGCATTTAGAGGGCATTTAGAGGGGCATTTAGAGGGGCATTTAGAGGGCATTTAGAGGGGCAGTCAGGGCATTTAGAGGGGCATTTAGAGGGCAGTCAGGCATTTAGAGGGGCATTTAGAGGGCATTTAGAGGGGCAGTCAGGGCATTTAGAGGGCAGTCAGGGCATTTACAGGGGCAGTCAGGGCATTTAGAGGGCATTTAGAGGGGCATTTAACAGGGGCATTTAGAGGGGCATTTAGGGGGCAGTCAGGGCACTTAAGGGCACTTCATCGCGATGAAGCCGCACCCATACCATTTTCGGTTACAGGACTTTTATTAGTCAAGTAAAGCATCAAAAATAACATCAGTTGTTGTTGAAGTTGCAACAGACACGCAGCATGCATAAAGCTAAAGGTCTGACTCAGAGAGTTTTCTGTTTTCAATGATGAAATGCTGTTGGTTTAGTGGTGACACACAGCTGTAGTTTAGTTAGTACAGTAGTAGTGTTTCACATCATTTAAAATAGAAGCACTTTAATTTGAAATATCTTGGGTTGCTTTGCATGGCATCGTGTTTGGGGGGCAGACTGGGTATTTATACCCATGCCTAGATCCGCCCCTGTTCACCAATATATATATATGCAGGTAGTTCCTTGAACGAAGGCACCATTTACCATTTTATTTAACAGGCTACAGAAACTGGACATCGCCCCTGGTCTAACAGTTTACTTAGTTCCACCAGTGACCAGTCACTGTAAATCAGTGAAATTAAATCTCTCAGGCTCACACACACACACTCACACACACACACACACACACACACACACACACACACACACACACCACACACACACACACACACACACACACACAACACCACACACACACACACGCCTGCGATCTACAACAAGGCCATTATCGTAAAGTCACACTGTCCCGCTGCGATGGGGAAAAAAAGGCGAGGAGGAGGAGGGGGAGGTGTGTGTGTGTGCGTGTGTGTGTGTGTGTGTGTGTGTGTGGTGTGTGTGTGTGTGTGTGGTGTGTGTTGTTGTGTGTTGTGTGTGTGTGTGTGTGTGTGTGTGTGTGTGTGTGTGTGTGTTAGTGACACAGAACGAGACGTAACACATAGGAGGAGGAGGCTCAGGGTTTTTCGTTTCACGAGCTTCTTCCCCACAGGCCTCGTGAAACCTTAGCACCACCGGCAGCCTGGGCTGTAGTGGGCCGTGCTGGGCTGGGCTGGGCTAGGCTGGGCTAGGCCAGGCCAGGCCAGGCCAGACAATAAGGTTTTCTATCCTGGTGTCAAAGAACTCCTCACTGCGCAGGAATCTTTTATTCTTTCACAGGTTTTTTTTCTTTGAGGAATAACAAGATCTCGTTAAAATACCACAGCGCTGCGATGCAGACCCTCACAGGCCTCGCAGGCCGTCACTGAGCAGCTGTAGACTGGGGGAGTGGGAGTGGGCTGGGATGCATTTTAACACATTCTGTCCTCATCAGATTCTACTTTCTGATGCTAGATTCTAGTTCCTCAGTGTTAGATTCTAGTTTCTGATGCTAGATTCTAGTTCATCATGCTAGATTCTAGTTCCTCTCAGTAGACCTTAGTTTCTGAAGTTAGATTCCAGTTTCTGACACTAGAATCTAGTTTCCTACACTAGATTCTAGTCCATGACACTAGATTCTAGTTTGTGACAGTAAAATTCTATAGTCCCTGGCGTGAGATTCTAGTTTTTCTGGAAAAATCTCTTTCTGTGTCAGTGATGCTTAACATATTTCATAGGAAGGACCCCAGAAATATCTATTATTTAGCTGCAGAACCTCATCTAAAAACATGTTGTTCTTGGGGATCCCCCAGAAGCAAAGATTTGAGTTAAAAATGTTTGCTTCCGAAATAATGTATTGAAAGATTTGCACCACATTTTCACAATTTTTCAAAAATAGCAGAACTACAAGCTCATATCGCGCCACTCGGTGGCGCGATATGAGCTTGTAGATCTGCTATTTTTCAACATGATAAAACACCAAAACGCGCTCCGTATAGAAACAGTTAACGAGGTCTGCTCCCTCACCACTCCATCCTAACACGTTCATATTACATGTGCTTTTTTACAAATCTATATAATGTTTCCCTTCATTATAATTTATGATAAACAGAAACTCAGCTGTGCAGCATGGCATAGACATTATTTTTTTGGCCCCTTTTTTTTAAATAAACTTTTAACCCTGATGATGCGGAGTAGAGGAGGAGACACGCCGCCATACAGCACCAACAGCTGCATGCGTCCCTGGCGGGAATCGAACCCAGGACCTCCTAGCTGTGAGCACTAAC
>CM076977.1:49048507-49069530 GCA_039105355.1 Benthosema pterotum | reverse complement strand
ACCAACTTTCCATCATTTACCCTGGGGACCACCTGGAACCCTCTCAGGGACCACTGGTGGTTAAAAACCCCTGCACTAGAGGGTCTTGCTCACTAATCTAAATGAAAGCTCAGCGGAGCATGTCGAGTAGCGTAGGCACTACCCACCCCCCACCCCCGTACACACTGACCCTCCATAACCTTTTTGTAACATATAGCAGACCCCCCCCACCACACACACACACACACACACACACACACACACACACACACACACACACACACACACACACACACACACACACACACACACCACACACACACACTCCTATACTTCATTCTTTATGTTTCCATAATGACTATAGTGATTCATAGTCACCACTCCCACTCCCTCACCGCACACTCTCAGATATTAAAATGGAGCGTAGCTCCACCATGTTGCTGCAGTCTCTCTGTCTAAGGCTGCTGGGAATACTAATTATGAGTCCCCAACATGACCGAGAAGTATGACTGGACCGGATGACTCGAATAAACCCTGATGTCACCACTCAGGGCGGGTATGGGGGCGCCCAGACTGCCCCACCAAACACAACGGCACATGCGAAACAACCCCCACATTTCAAATATATTTCAAAATTAAAGTGCTTATAATTAAAATGATTTGGTTGATACCAAATTGGGTAGATACCCTCACAAAAACATGCAGTAATCCTGGGCTCTAAACTGCCTCCCCCTGGCCAGCTGGGGCGCCTGATGGAAGGGACTGGAACTGGTCGGAATAACGTGTTCCTTCCACGCGCTACGTCCAACCAGGGAAACTCCCCCCTGTCAGGTGAAAAGAAGGCAGCTTGGACTCCTCATGCATTGAAGGAAGCATGAGGCCAGTCCGCTGCCTCCCCAGGTTGGTGGAGGGTGTGTAGAGCCCAGGATCACATTAGGAATTGGCACTGGGTGAAAAAATGGGTTGCAAAATCGTGGGATAAAAAAATAAAATAAAATAATTAAAATGATTTGAAACACTACTACTGCTACTAAGTAACTACACTGCAGCCCTTCTCAAAACCCCGCCCTTTGGGGCGGAGTTTAGTCACTGACCAATCAATGCCAGTCCAAATAGTTTAGTTTCCCATGCATGGTCAAGCTCCCCTCTTCTAGCGTGCTTATTGGACAAGGAGGGCGGATTGGGGGAGGGGCTTATAGTGAAGGGCAAATTGTCCACACCACTAAACCAACAGCATTTCATCACTGAAAACAGAAAACTCTCTGAGTCAGACCTTTAGCTTTATGCATGCTGCGTGTCTGTTGCAACTTCAACACCAACTGATGTTATTATTGATGCTTTACTTGCCTATTAAAAGTAACCGGAAATGGTTACAGGTCCTGTAACCGGAAATGGTGCCCCTGTCGCTTCGCGCTACGGACGATGAAGCCGCACCCATACCATTGCATGCCCCCCCCCCCCCCCCCAATTGGGAAATGTTACACCCAGGACTGCCACGACTGTGTTCGCTCCACCTATAACGGTGCACATGCATATATGTACAGACAGTATAACACTGTGCCCTTTACAGTAAGCATTCATTAGGAAGTAGAGGTCACAGTGGGGCTAAGCATATGCGTGTGCGAGACGACAAGCTTCTTTTGTGCGCGCGTGCGCCGTGGACGCAATTATGACAGAGGATGCGAGCGACAGTGGCGTCTTGCCAGAGAGAGAGAATCGATATGGGGATGACATCACTTTTATTGGATAGAAGTATAACAGTGGGAGGAGTATAGAGGGAAGAGAGAGAGAGAGAGAGAGAGAGAGAGAGAGAGAGAGAGAGAGAGAGAGAGAGAGAGAGAGAGAGAGAGAGAGAGAGAGAGAGAGAGAGAGAGAGAGAGAGAGAGAGAGAGAGAGGAGGGACCATGCGCTCAGAATACCAATGAAGGAGGACAGTGCTAAGCGATGTTGGCACCGACTTTCAACCCCTCTTTCGTCCTATACTGCTCTCCTTCTCCCCTCCATCAATCCATCCACCACCTCCTTCCAACCCACTCCACGTCTACCATAGCCTTAACCCTTAAAAACGTGCTGTACGCATTTTGGTGCTCTTTAGCTATTTTTTGAAAAATATCGAAAATATGGCGCACATCTTTGAATAGGCTACAGTATTTCGGAAGCAAACAACTTTCTCAAACTTTTCTTTCTGGGGGAATCTAGTGTCAGAAACTACAATCTAGTTTTTTAAAATCTAGATTCTAGCATCGGAAACTAGAATGTAGCGCCAAAAAAAAAAAAAATCTAATGTCAGAAACTAGAATCTAGCATCAGAAACTATGGAAGCTAGCGTGGGAAACTATAGAAACAAGTATTGGGAACTAGAATTTGGTGCGGGAAACTAGTAAATAGCGTTGGAAAACTTGAGACTGATGTCAGAGACTATAGAATATAGTGTCAGAAACTAGAATCTAGTGTCAGAAACTAGAATCTAGTGTCAGAAACTAGATTCTAGCGTTGGAAACTAGAATGTAGTTGAAAAACTAATGGCAGAGACTAGATTCTAGTGTCAGAAACTAGAATCTAGTCAGGACAAAATGGGCTAAGCTGCCTGTTCTTATGTCATGGAGCGCATACCGACACCTGTCCGGGTTTTAAACCTCTCTCCGGCCCGTACGTTCAACTCCTCTGTCTCTGTCTCACTGCGTGCATGTGTTTGTGTGTGATGCGTGTCAGACAGGGCTGTTGTGCAGAGTTCTATAGCCTCGAATGGCGGCGACGTTCCCTCCGCGCACGTTTCCTTGTTTTACCTTCATTTATTTACTGTCGGCGTGACAGACAGCGGTTGTTGCTCTCTCCGGCTGAGTGTTTGACACCCGGTACACCTTCTATTATAGCACCCTGCAGTCTGGGACTGTCGGCTGCTTAATGAGGAGCATTGCTGGAGGAAAAAGAAACACTGCTGGGAGTTATAATCTGAAAGGCACAGAGAATTGTTACAGGAATTGTTTGAGGCAAAGAGAGGAGACCCTTCTCCTTTTCCTGTTCCTTCAGCTGCTATAGCTTCCATACTTTAATTAAGCGACTTCGCGAGAGGGCGTTCTTCATAGTCGTTAATGCACGCCTGTGATTCTGCGTACAGAAGTCGACAGGGCAGGAGTGCATCAATGAACACCCTCAAGTGTGATGTTACACCCGTTGAAACTAAGATAATCTCTAAAAAGAAAACACAATTTTTTAACTACAGTATAACTGCATACTGACGACTGCCGACTTGTGCACAAGACTGCCGACTTGTGCACAAGACTGCCGACTTGTGCACAAGACTGCCGACTTGTGCACAAGACTGCCGACTTGTGCACAAGACTGCCGACTTGTGCACAAGACTGCCGACTTGTGCACAAGACTGCCGACTTGTGCACAAGACTGCCGACTTGTGCACAAGACTGCCGACATGTGCACAAGTCTGCCGACATGTGCACAAGACTGCCGACTTGTGCACAAGACTGCCGACATATGCACAAGACTGCCGACTTGTGCACAAGTCTGCCGACATATGCACAAGACTGCCGACTTGTGCACAAGACTGCCAACTTGTGCATCTCAGCCCGTAGGGGCTGAGGTGACAACGCCATGGTTACCTCAGCCCCTACGGCGAAAAACCTTGGCATTGTCCTGGACAGCCAGCTCTCATTTACAGTAAAACACACATCGCAGCTGTCACCTGACCTGTATGTTCACACTCCACAACATCAGACGGATTAGACCCTTCATCACCCAAGAGTCAGCCCAGCTTCTCATCCAGACAACAGTCATATCTAAACTGGACTACTGTAACTCCCTCCTTACTGGTCTACCGGCATGTGCACTTAAGCCCCTCCAATTGATCCAAAATGCCGCAGCCCGCCTGGTCTTTAACCAGCCCAAATCCTCACATGTCACTCCGCTTCTCCGCTCACTCCATTGGTTCCCAGTCGCTGCACGCACAGAGTTCAAAACTCTCACGCTTGCTTTCAAAGCAACCAAAGGTTTGACTCCACCATACCTCACTGGCCTCAAAAAACCCTACAAGCTCCCCGTGCACTCCGATCAGGCGACACTGGGAAGCTGCAGTAGCCCCACTAAAAACGCCTGGACAACGCTCCACGCGCCCCAAGCTCTTCTCCCTCCTGGCTCCAAAACTATGGAATGCACTTCCCACTGCAATCAGGACCACAGACTCACTACCTATCTTCCGCCGCAGTCTGAAAACACACCTCTTCAGACTCCATCTCGGCCCATAGCACTTGTATTGCATACCAACCCACAGTATGGGGCAGCTGTGGCTCAGGAGGTAGAGCAGGTCGTCCAATGACCCGTGGGTCGGCGGTTCGAATCCCGGCTCCTCCTGTCTATGTGCCGAAGTGTCCTTGGGCAAGACACTGAACCCCAAATTGCCTCCAATGAGTTGGTCAGTGTCTGCTGGCCACCACTGGTGTGTGAATGTGGAAAGTTTAGGACGCTGGCGTTGACGGTTCGTCGCTCTACTTCCCAATGTATTGTAAATCCTGATTAAATTCTAAACTTTTCACCAAAGTCACTCTGGATCAAGAGCGTCTGCTAAATGACATTACATCATCAACTAAACCAGCCAGTTAATGTTTTGAAAAAGCAGGTCCACACTCCGACCCACCAGTCAACCAGTGGTCCAGGGACCACCAGTGGTCCTTGAGAGGGTTCCAGGGGGTCCTCAGGCTAAATGATGGAGAGTTGGTTAACCAGATGTAACTCCTTGAGAGGGTAAACAGGAAACACTCTCAAGATTTAAAATATTCACCATGTGAATTCATCACGTGAATCCCAAGTCTACACAACTAGAGAATGTAGAAGATTAATGGTCATTTATGATCTGTATGTTTACCCTCCGACCGACAGCGAACTGCAAACAGTGCTTGTCAGGGGCGGATTGGCCATCTGGAGTACAGGGAGTTTTCCCGGTGGCCTGCGCCACCTAGTGGCCTGGACAAGATCCAAAATGCACTAGTGGCACTTCCAAAATGCACTAGAATGCGCTAGATGCTCGCCTGGAACATACAGATCAAAATGACCATTAATCTTCTACATTCTCTAGTTGTGTAGACTAAGTTGGGCTAATTCACATGATGAATATTTTAACTCTTGAGGGTGTGAAAATGAAACCAAATGGACCCGCAAGGGTCCATTTGGTTTCATTTTTACGCTGGTTTCATTTTTACGCTCTCAAAGAGTTACATCTGGTTAACCAGCTGCCACCCCCAGGGTGGCCTGGCAAAGGCAAAATTGTCCCGGTGGGAAAATATGTGCCATTCCGCCCCTGGTGCTTGTGCTCGCTCTGTTCGTGCAAATAACAACGGAGTGACAAACAGCAGCAGCAACAGTACGTTCCGAGCAATTCACCATAAACTTCCGATATCATTTCTATAGAACAATAGAAATGACTTTGTCACTTTGTTTCGAAAAAAAAGTGACAAAGTGTAAAAGAAAGAAAACCAACCAAGCACTTGAAAGAGATAAAAAAAAATACAAATGAAAATAAAGTAAACTTGCAGCAGTGAAAACAAACAAAGAAGATGAAGGCACACAGAAGGAAATATAGGAAAAGCAAAGAAGAAGATCTCTAGCCCCGAGGCAAGACGGGGGCAACTAATCTAAGGGATGTCAGACTGCAACTCAGGCTCATATGGGACCAACAGAACATATAATTAGGAGTCTGAGCCTTATGAGGCTTTAAAAAGTCATGAGAATGATCTCAAAAGCAACTCTGAAAACTTTAACAAGCAACCAGTGAAAAGACGCAAGGATGGGTTGCCTTTTTTTATGAGCCCCGCAGTTGAGAAACCATGCACACTTTGGGACGGTCGACAGGGGCGGATCTAGGCATGGGCATGGGGGGGGCAATGCCTCCCTAAATGCCCAGTCTGCCCCACCAAACATGATGGCATGCAAAACAACCCGAGATATTTCAAGTTAAAGTGCCTATATTTAAAATGATGTGAAACACTACTACTGCTACTAACTAACTACAGCTGTGTCACCACTAAACCAACAGCATTTCATCATTGAAAACAGAAAACTCTCTGAGTCAGACCTTTAGCTTCATGCATGCTGCGTGTCTGTTGCAACTTCAACAACAACTGATGTTATTATTATTGATGCTTTACTTGACTAATAAAAATCCTGTAACTGAAAATGGTATGGGTGCGACTTCATCGCCCGTGGCGCGAAGCGACACGGGCGATGAAGCCGCCCCCCTACCATTTTATCCTGCCCCCCCAAATTGGGAAAATGCTACATCCGCCCTTGACCGTCGCTGCTAAACTCTTGCATGGAAACAAACCAGGCGGCCATACATACAATAGGGCACTTGCGCATGACAAGCACGTTGCCTGCTTTATACACACATAAGAAATCAATATAATTGACCAGGAAACTGCTTTTTATGTAAGACGACACATAAGCCAGATTTTTTGAGAATTACAGAGGCCGCCTGCCTGTTTTGACGGATGTGTCTGACTCGCATAATGCTCAGGAAAAAATCTATATATCTGTCCGGTTGATTCTACCCCAATAAAAACCAAATAGGAGGAAGAAATGGCCGCTGAGACACGATGTGGGAACAAAACACGGAGTACATCCATCGATGCTCTAATAACACAAGGTACTGCTTTAATCCATTGTGTCCTGACCCTCGATTCGAGTTTCTGACACCAGATTATACAGTAGTTCCTGACACCAGATTATAGCAGCAGCAACATTCTAGCTTTTGACGCTAGATTCTACAGTAGTATCTGATGCTAGGATCTCCTTTTTGACACTAGAATCTACTTTCTGACGCTAGAATCGAGTTTTTGACACTAGATTCTATAGTTTCTGACACTAGATTCTAGTTTTTCTGAAAAATCTGTGCTCCTGTGTCAGTGATGCTAACATATTTCAAGCCAAGGACCACCAGAATTATCCATATTTGGCTGCAGACCGCCATCTGAAAACATGTTGTTCTCGGGGTTCCCCAGAAGCGAAAAATTGAGATAAAATGTTTGCTTCCAAAATAATGTATTCAGAGATTTGCAGCACATTTTCACAATTTTTCAAAAATAGCAGAACAACAAGCTCATGTCGCGCCACTCGGTGGCGCGACATGAGCTTGTTGATCTGCTATTTTTCAACAGATAAAACACCAAAACGCGTTCAGTACACCAACGGTTAATCCAGTGGTCCCTCTCAAGAGTTAAAACACCGCTATTCATCATGGGAATTAGCTCCAAGTCTACACAACTAGAGAATGAAGATTAATGGTAAAAAAAATGCAGTAATCTTGGTCTCTAGACCCTCCTGGCCCTCCTGGCTATCTGGTTACCAAATGGACCCTTGCGGGTCTATTTGGTTTCATGTTTACACTCTCAAGAGTTAAAATATTCATCTGAATTAGCCAGAGAATATATAAACGAATGGTCATTTTTGATCTATGTTTGCTTGATTTGTTTGTGAAATCCAACTTGTGGACAAAAAGCAAAAGAAATCTTTAGTTTTGGGGTCTGTGGGGCTAAAACGTCATCAAAATGTTGGTCCTCTGTGGCTCAATTACTGAATAAATAGAGGGCCCTGGTGTCAAAATTGTTGGTCTTACTCTTACTTTTATCTTTATCAAATGGAACCAAATGGACCTGCTAGGGTCCATTTGGTTCACATTTGTACACGCTCAGGAAAAAAATGAAAATGGGTGGAATTCCCCTTCAAGAGGCGTCCCCCCACTTCTAAAAGTCCCACTACAACACTGGATATAATAATAAAAAAAAATGTACATATAAATTGGCCTTAAGCGTCTAGATGTGCAGTCGCCGTGTTCCCCTATATGTTAAAGGTAGGGGGAGTGATTTGAAATTCATGGTGTAGTACCAGCCTGGTGTACTAGGGGCGCACAAGAGTAGTTACACTATGTGAACCTGCTGCTCGATCCTGATTGGAGGAGAATCCACCCTCCACCTGGGGAACTTTTATTAGCTCCTCTGCTAACGTGGGGGAGGGGGAAACTCCATAATGGTCTGCACACCTTATAATAGAGCATTTTAGCAGAAAAAAATGTTTTGGGAGTGATATCTGACAAAAGTGAAATCACTTCCCCTACCTTTAACTTCACTCATCTCATGCTTTTTTTTCCTCCCACACTTTTTTTATTTTAACGTTTGTGTTTCATTTTCTGCGGTGTGTGCTTTTCCCCACTCTCTTCTCTCTGACTGAAACACTCCCTTTTCAGGGGCAGATGTAACATTTCCCAATCCCATCTTTGGTTACAGGACTTTTATTAGGCAAGTAAAGCATCAACAATAACATCAGTTGTTGTCGAAGTTGCAACAGACACGCAGCATGCATAAAGCTAAAGGTCTGACTCAGAGAGTTTTCTGTTTTCAATGATGAAATACTGTTGGTTTAGTGGTGACATAACTGTAGTTAATTGGTAGCAGTAGTAGTGTATCAAATACTTTTAATTATAAGCAACTGTCATTTGAATTATCTTTGTAATTCGGGTTGTTTCCATGCCGTCATGTTTGGTGGGGCAGTCAGGGTGGCATTTAGGGGGGGCCATTGCCCACCCCCATGCCCATGCCTAGATCCGCCCCTGTCCCTTTCCACGTTCCGCTTCATCACACCTCAGTAAATCTCTGCTCCCTTTTTCCATTATCCGGTTATCCCCAATACTTCCAGAAAATCGTTCCATCGTCCATTTCTTTCTCTGTATCCCCCCCTTCCCGCTGTAGGTATTTCAACTTCAACATTAGCCTCGACACCCAGGCTTTCATTTTCATTCGCCTTGCGCGAAAACGGAAAGCCTGGACTAACGCACGTTGGAAAGTGGCCTTCAAGTGGGAGTGAACCTTCCGGGGTGGGCGTCGCTCTAAATGATGTGACGTAGAACAGCAGTGGACGGGAGGGGGAGGGGCCGGGGATGACGACACGTTAGTGAGATCAAATCAGAGTGCAGCACTTCCGCCGTGTGGATCCCACGACACCCCCGCCCCCCAAGGCCAAAATCATTGAGGGCTAGACCAGGCTACTTCAACATTGGTGTCCCACACTGAGCAGATTGAGGGGGACAGACACATACTTTAATTACTGTAATTGTGTGTCTTGAGATTCTAGAGGTGGAAAGAAGAAAGAACTGAGGGATGAGAGATGCAATACAGTAGTATTGCTTTTACTATACTGTAAGTGTCTTAGACCTGTGGCTTTCAACCTTTTTGATCCCAGGGCCCATGCACCATTTATTCAGCATTTGAGCCACGGACCACCATTTGAGGACATTTTAGCCCCACAGACCCCAAAACTAAAGATTTCTTTTGCTTTTGTCCATCTTCTAGTTCAGTGGTTTTCAACCTTTTTGATCCCAGGGACCACTATTTATTCAGAATTTGAGCCACGGACCACCATTTGAGGACATTTTAGCCCCACAGACCCCAAACCACAAGATTTATTTTGCTTTTGGCTGGATTTGAGGGAAAAAACAGGCAAACGTACAGACCAAAATGACTATTAATCTCTAGTTGTGTTGATTGTGTTGATGGTGAATATTTTAACTCTTGAGAGTGTAAAAATGAAACCAAATGGACCCGCAAGGGTCCATTTGGTTTCGTTTTTACATTCTCAGGAGTTACATCTGGTTAACCAACTTAGCTGGGGACCACCTGGAACCCTCTCAGGGACCACTGGTGGTCCCCGGACCACCGGTTGAAAACCCCTGTTCTAGTTGTGTAGAGTTGGGATAATTCAGATGATGAATATTTTAACTCTCGAGAGTGTAAAAATGGAACCATTGGAACCGTCTCATTTTTACGTTCTCAAGACATGATAAGACATGATAAAAAGTTCCCCCATTCTGTGCTCCCAAGAAATGGAGGTCTGAAGAAAACCACTAACATGGTGAAACATCTTGATGACATCATCAAGATGTATTTTCACCATGTTAATGGATTTCTTTAACGCTTCTTTTTTCTGAGAGCGTATACAAATGGAACCAAATGAACCCATAAGGAATAGAATACAGTGTTTTCCCTACTGACCACTAATGAATCACTTTTTGTTTCATGTAGAAACAAAAGCAAACATATTTTCTATAGGGATTGTGTAGAGATACAAAATTTGTCAGCATTGTGTAGTAACTCAACAATAAATGTACAGGTGCTGGTCAACGAATTAGAATAATTTGAACAGTGCAATCGTTAAATTCTTTGAATGCATTTCTTGTGCAGAAAACAAATCGGGTGTTCACCGCGCCTGTCCTACTGGTTAGAGTAATCACAGAACTCGTAACCTGTAAAAAGAATTTGCTCAGCTGAGCTTTCCAAAAGGCCCATTTAGGCCATTTAACTGTGACACTGTTGTTTCATTGAATTAGAATAATGGAGAAACCGTTTCATTGAATTAGAATATTTTTTATTATAATTAGAATCATCACTTTCTCAGTATTTTGTGGCTGCCCCCTTGGCTTGTATGACTGCCTGAAGTCTCCGTGCAGGGGTTGACACTAAGGTCTCCGAGGTACTTGCCCATCGGGCAAGTGCAATCAGGTTCTACTTGCCCTCAGGTCATGGTCACTTGCCCCCCCAAAAATATATTGTAAATTTTGCTTTTAAGTTTACTTCCTACTTGGGTGCTTTCAACAGGTGGTCCAGGGACCACCAGTGGTCCCGGAGAGTGTTCCAGGTGGTCCCTAGCTAAGTTGGTTAACCAGATGTAACTCTTGAGAGCGTAAAAATGAAACCAAATGGACCCGCAAGGGTCCATTTGGTTTCATTTTTACGCTCTCAAGAGTTAAAAATTCATCATCTTAATTAGCCCATAGTGGTCACAGACCCAGTGGTCCCTGACCCCAGCAAAATGATAGTTTGGAACCAAATGAACCTGGGAGAGAGATAGGTAGATAGCTAGAAAGCAGGGAAAGACACAGAGGCAGAGTGCAATGACCGCCTTCAAGACAAATTTATCTTGTGTAGTGTTATAGTGCATGAAGTTGCACACTTGCCTGATCGGGCAACCAGGTAGCAGTCTTCACTTGCCCCACCATTTTTTTACTTGCCCCGGGCAAGCGGCAAGTGTTACTGTCAAGCCCTGTCCGTGCATCGATTTGAAGAACTAGCTATCTCTACCTATCTCTCTCCCAGGTCCACTTGGTTCCAAACTATCATTTTGCTGCGGTCAGGGACCACTGGTCTGTGACCACTATGGGCTGATTAAGATGATGAATTTTAACTCTTGAGAGTGTAAAAATGAAACCAAATTGATCCGCAAGGGTCCATTTGGCTGAGGGCAAGTAGAACCTGATTTGCACTTGCCCGATGGGCAAGTACCTCGGAGACCTTAGTGTCAACCCCTGCACGGAGACCTCAGGCAGTCATACAAGCCAAGGGGCAGCCACAAAATACTGAGAAAGTGATGATTCTAATTATAATAAAAAATATTCTAATTCAATGAAACGGTTTCTCCATTATTCTAATTCAATGAAACAACAGTGTCACAGTTAAATGGCCTAAATGGGCCTTTTGGAAAGCTCAGCTGAGCAAATTTTTTTACAGGTTACGAGTTCTGTGATTACTCTAACCAGTAGGACAGGTGCGGTGAACACCTGATTTGTTTTCTGCACAAGAAATGCATTCAAAGAATTTAACGATTGCACTGTTCAAATTATTCTAATTCGTTGACCAGCACCTGTATAGTGATGGCATAGTTCTTTCCACAAAGCCAATAGTGATGCTGAAGTAGCAGCCAGGTATAGTGTTTTGAATAGGAATTATCTTGGAATTATCAGTAGTGATTAAAGGGGAATTCCACCCATTTTCAAAATTTTCCTGAGAGGGTACAAATGGAACCAAATTGACCCTAGTGGGTCCATTTGGTTCTCAAGGGGTCTGAAAGAAAAAAAAAAAAAACATTAACATGGTGAAATACATCTTGATGATGTCATCAGATGTATTTCACCACCTCCATTTTTAGGAAATACAGAATTTCTGGGAACTTTTTTTATCAACATCTCTAAGGTATATTAATGACTTATTAAAATGTTGAAAATGGGTGGAGTTCCCCTTTAAGTAGTTAAACGGGACATTTCTCTACATTTTACAACTCAAATCACGACGGGGACCACCAGTGGTCCTTGAGAGGGTTCCAGGTGGTCCCTAGCTAAGTTGTTTAATCAGATGTAACTCTTGAGAACGTAAAAATGAAACCAAATGGACCCTTGCGGGTCCATTTGGTTTCATTTTTACACTCTCAAGAGTTAAAATATTCATCATGTGAATTAGCCTACACAAGTCTACACAACTAGAGAATGTAGAAGTTCATGGTCATTTTTGATCTGTATGTTTGACTGTTTTGTTTCCCCAAATCCACTCTGGTATTGTGGACAAAAGCAAAAGAAATATTTAGTTTTGGGTCTGTGTGTCTAAAATGTCATCAAATGGTGGTCCGTGGCTCAAATGCTGGATAAATGGTGGGCCCTGGTATAAAAAAGGTTGAAAACCACTGGAGTAGTAGATTGAATGAGTAGTATTTTTATGAGGGATTGTTGATCATGCCATGGCTTCGATCAAAGGGCGACCCACTAGGGGACCTACAGATTCCCTCGAAGAGAGCGATAGAAGTGGACGTCTAGAATATTAAATGAAATGTACTAAAACCAACTAAATAATTGACGTCAAATTAGCATACTTGGAACATGCTGAGACAAAAAATGCTCTGAGTAAAATTTATATCATGATCAGAATGAAACAAAATGTAGGTCAATTCATTAAATTGTGAATCACTTGGTTTCATAAAATGTGTCACACAAATAAACTTGATTTGCCATGAGTTGTTTAGATTTCTATATCTCACATCTGCGGTAGAAGACAGGGTATACCAGGGGCGGATGTAACATTTCCCAATTCGGGGGGGGGGGGGGGGGGGGCAAGAGAAAATGGTATGGGGCGGCTTCATCACGGGCGATGAAGCCGCACCCATACCATTTTCAGTTACAGGACTTTTATTAGTCAAGTAAAGCATCAATAATAACACCAGTTGTTGTTGAAGTTGCAACAGACACGCAGCATGCATAAAGCTAAAGGTCTGACTCAGAGAGTTAATTCTGTTTTCAATGATGAAATGCTGTTGGTTTTAGTGGTGACACAGCTGGAGTTAGTTAGTAGCAGTAGTGTTTCAAATCATTTTAAATAGACACTCTTCAATTTGAAATATCTTGGGTTGTTTTGCATGCCATCATGTTTGGTCAAACTGGGCATTTGGGGGGGGGGGGGGGGGGGGGGGGGGGGCCCCCCCATGCCTATGCCTAGATCCGCCCCTGCTCTGCACCTCATCAAGTCGGTATACACTAACTCGTGTCATCAATGCAATCTTATCTTTTCCATTCCCTTGCGGGTCCATTTGGTTTCATTTTTACACCTCAAGAGTTAAAATATTCATCATGTGAATTAGCCAACTTAGTCTACACAACTAGAGAATGTAGAAGATTAATGGTCATTTTGATCTGTATGTTCCAGGCGAGCATCTAGCGCATTCTAGTGCATTTTGGAAGAAGTGCCACTAGTGCATTTTGGATCTTGTCCACCAGGCCACTAGGTGGCGCAGGCCACCGGGAAAACTCCCTGTACTCCAGATGGCCAATCCGCCCCTGCACCCACACACACACACACGCACACACACACACACACACACACACACACACACACACACACACACACACACACACACACACACACACACACACACACACACACACACACACACACTGAACACCCCCCATGGGGCCTCCTGTCTGTCAGACAGCTGAGGTATATAGTAGTGTGTCTGGACTGGTGGGCAGAGGGCAGAGATTTAAACGCTCCTTTCCCCCATATTTTGTATAATATGTCTCAGCTGGGATCATTGGGTTGGGGTCAGGGGGATCAGGTGCATGCTGTCTGAACAGAATTCTCTCTCTCTCTCATTGTCTGTCTGTCTGTCTGTCTGTCTGTCTGTCTGTCTGTCTGTCTGTCTGTCTGTCTGTCTGTCTGTCTGTCTGTCTGTCTGTCTGTCTGTCTGTTTTGACCTACTGTACATCATGTCTCAGCTGGAGTAATGGGGGTGGGGGTGGGGGTGTGGGGGGGTAGTGCTGAATAGACTACTAACCAGGGGCGTTTTTGCCATTAGGCAGACTATACGCAGTTGCCTGGTGCGCCATCAGGGGAAGGGGAGAGGGGGTCACCCGGGGCGAGTCACAGGAGATTTTCCCTGCTTCTAAGTTCTCTGTGTGTCAGCTAGGGGGCGGATCAGGGGCGGATTGGCCATTTGGCGTTTTCCCGGTGGCCTGCGCCACCTAGTGGCCTGGACAAGATCCAAAATGCACTAGTGGGCACTTCCAAAATGCACTAGAATGTGCTAGATGCTCGCCTGGAACACACAGATCAAAATGACTATTAATCTTCTACATTCTCTAGTTGTGTAGACTAAGTTGGGCTAATTCACGTGATGAATATTTTAACTCTTGAGGGTGTAAAAATGAAACCAAATGGACCCGCAAGGGTCCATTTGGTTTCATTTTTACACTCTCAAAGAGTTACATCTGGTTAACCAGCTTCCCCCCCCCAGGGTGGCCTGGCAAAGGCAAAATTTTCCCGGTGGGAAAATATGTGCCAATCCGCCCCTGCTGTCTGTCTTTCTCAATCTCACTGACACCGTTGACACTGCCTCCCTGCCTGCCTGTCTGTGTGTCTGTCCGCCTATCTTTTGCAATCTCACTCATATACCCCTAATAGTGAGTATCAAGCTTGCAGCATACAGTGTTTCACTATCCACTATTTATTTTTGTATATTTTGTTGGCTAAATGGAAGCGCAAAAACAACATCAGCACAAATTAATTTGGTTTTCAAGGTTTCGGAGCCTTTTAGTCACTCCATGACCCTGCATGGCCCAGCGTGAAACCTTCTATTAATTGTACCTGATTTTTAATGCTGCTTCGGGACTGCCAATGTTATTCCCCGAAGAGGTAGTAGTAGAGGCAGCTAGGCGTGTTTACAAGCTAATGAGGTGTGTGTGTGTGTGTGTGTGTGTGTGTGTGTGTGTGTGTGTGTGTGTGTTGGTGATGTGCGTGTCAGCAAGAGTGGGAATACAGATTGACATGATGCAGGCCTATATATATATATATATATATATATATATATATATATATTATATATTTATATATATATATATATTATATATATTTATATATATATATATATATATATATATATATGTGTTGTGAGAGGACTAAATAGCAATAGCAAGAACTCGCTCAAAACTTGACGGATTTACAAATGGATTGCATTATTATGAACGTTATCAACGTGACTATGATTTTTGCTGAAATTTAGTTCATAGTCATTTAAAAAGTATATGCTCATAGACGCAATGTTATGCTATCCTCTGACAAGATGGCCGCCGCGTAACGACGTCACTCCCCATTGGCCAGCAGCGCGGGCGAACCAACTAGCTTTTTATATATATATATATATATATTTATATATATATATATATTATATATATATATATATATATATATATATATATAATATATATATATATCTATAGGTGACACACCTGCTCACCACTGCATGTGTGCATGTGTCCATGCGTGTGTGTACAATCTCTACACATGGCTGTTATAATTGTGGGTCTGGCTAGTAGCGGATGGTGTGGAAGCTGGTGTGTAATTATGTCCCATGCAGTGCCGTGTCGTGTCCCGTATACGCGCGGTGGGGGCAACCTCACAGGGCGACAGGTGAGCCCAAATCCAGCGCTCCACTGAACTGGAACATATAGGACAGTTGTGCCTCGTTCGTTTGACTCCAAGTTGTTTCCCCCTCCCTGGTTTACAAAATGAGCTCACAGCTTGTTGGGGGACCATGTGGACTTAAATGACCCCTGGCTAGAGAGAGACGTTTACTAAATACACTCATTTCATGCGCAGCAGAACGGCTATCCAAACTGGAAACAGCACTTGGAGCCCGTCCTACCGTAACGTGTTTTTAATGCCGTGATTAAACCCTTGTGTTTTGGTGTTTTATCTGTTGAAAAATAGCAGATCTACAAGCTCATATCGCGCCACCGAGTGGCGCGATATGAGCTTGT
Source organism: Benthosema pterotum (assembly GCA_039105355.1). Taxonomy (NCBI): domain Eukaryota; kingdom Metazoa; phylum Chordata; class Actinopteri; order Myctophiformes; family Myctophidae; genus Benthosema; species Benthosema pterotum. Next base: position 49,053,422 of record CM076977.1, on the reverse strand, counting down.
ATCTCTGCTATTTTTGAAAAATTATGAAAATGTGGCAGAAATCTTCGAATATATTATTTCAGAATGAAACATTTTAGCTCAAATCTTTGCTTCTGGGGTGATCCCTAGAAGTTGTTTTTTTTTTTTTTAGATGGGGGTCCACAGCTAAATATAGATAAATCTGGTGGTCCTGTGAAATATGTTGAGCATCACTGACACAGGAGCATGGATTTTTTTCAGGAAAAAACAAGAATCTAGCGTCAGAAACCAGAATTTAGCATCAGAAACAAGTGGCACCAACTAGAATCTGGCGCCATCTAGTGTCAGAAACTAGAATCTAGTCAGGACACAATGGGTTAAACAGTGGTGATCCAGATCTCCCACGCTGTGATTTCACTAACCTTTTGAAGCACCAGTGCACCGCCGACCCGCATGTTCTGGTTTGTGTCTTGAAAACACGCTTAAAATGGTCTTTGATGACTGCTGAAAAAAGTTTCATGTAGGGAAAAATGTATCTCTCAGTTGTACTGCTTTGTATACTTTGACATTTCTCGACTACATTGATTCACATATTTTTTAAATTTCATTCCATTCATGCTTTGTAATACTTTCCTGACATTTCCTGACTGACATGAAACACATGTTGATCGGCTTTAGTATGTAAGGACTTTCAAGTTTTTGTCCACAAACTCTTCCACATTTAATTATTGTTCTGTTTTCTATTCTATGTTTAAATAATATTTTAAAGGGATAGTTCAGATTTTTTTTTAAACTTAAGTTCTATGAAATACCATTAATATAGTGTTGTCAACTGTATTAATTGATTGCCACAGTCCCCTGGTGGAAGTTCTGCTGTGGTTTTGGTCAATATTACGTCGTTTCAGTCATTTTGTGGAGGTCCCATGGGGCCACGCCACGCAGTAAAAGTTAACCCACAAAAGGAATGCCATTTGTATTATTGAATTATTTAGGACCTCCTTCTTTCATTGATGAAGCCGCACCCATACCATTTTATGTTACAGGACTTTTATTAGTCAAGTAAAGCATCAATAATAACATCAGTTGTTGTTGAAGTTGCAACAGACAAGCAGCATGCATAAAGCTAAAGGTCTGACTCAGAGAGTTTTCTGTTTTCAATGATGAAATGCTGTTGGTTTAGTGGTGACACAGCTGCAGTTAGTTAGTTAGTAGTAGCAGTAGCAGTGTTTCACATCATTTTAAATAATAAGCACTTTAATTTGAAATGGGTTGCTTTGCATGCCATCGTGTTTGTTGGGGGGGTGGCAAGGGGGGGGGGGGGGGGTGCCCCCATGCCGTGCCTAAGCTAGATCCGCCCCGTTTACTAGCTAAAATCGCCTATGACTGCATGTCACTCAATTCTTCTTTGGGACTGGCTAGCTCCCTCAGACCCTAATTAATTTGCTTTTCTTCAGTCTCTCCATCTCTCATGCAGACACGCATCCCACCACCCGATCTCCACCCCCCCCCTCTCTCTCTCTCTCTCTCTCTCTCTCTCTCTCGCTCTCTCTCTCTCTCTCTCTCTCTCTCTCTCTCTCTCTTCTCTCTCTCTCTCCCAGTGTTGCCAACTTGCCGCATTTGTCGCTATATTTAGCCTTTTTCCAGAACGCCCCTAGGGCCAAAATTAGTAAAAAAAAAAAAAAAAAAAAAAAAAAAAAAAAACTCCTGGCGTATAATGTAGCCTATAGTGCTTTTTTCTGGTGAGTTGGGAGTTGGGGCGATATTGGTTGACAGGCGCCAGAGATAAAACCCTTGTTTTTCCTCCTATGATAGAGGAAACAGCGCAAATACGAGCACTAAAAGATGAGCCATGTTAGTCCGTTTTGGACCACCTTAAGTCCGGGGTGCAAAGCAAAGCCTTGCACATAAATATTCATATAAAATCAATGAAAAAGCAGCACAAATGCTCATTTCAGTGGCACAAATGAAAAAAAGAAAAAAAAAAAAAAAAAAAAAAAATCATGAGGCGCTAGCCTGGTTAGCCCTCAATGATTTTGGCCTTGGGGGGCGGGGGTGTCGTGGGATCCACACGGCGGAAAGTGCCGCGCTCTGATTTGATCTCACTAACGTGTCGTCATCTCGGCCCCTCCCACGCCCGTCCACTGCTGTTCTACGTCACATCATTTAGAGCGACGCCCACCCCGGAAGGTTGACACGCCCCTCAAGGCCACTTTCCAACGTGCGTTAGTCCAGGCTTTCCGTTTTCGCGCAAGGCGAACGAAAATGAAAGCCTGGGTGTCGAGGCTATGAGGGCGCTAACTTCACGCAGGTCACTCATGCATGGTGCATTTTGGATCTTGGCAAGTTGGCAACACTGCTCTCTCTCCCTCCACAGATCGTCAGCTGCAGCAGCAGCGGCAGGCAGACAGACATTGAGCACAGAAAGTGGCATGGCTCTCCGTCTGTGCGCAGCGGGCGACCAGCTGCCACCACCAACACCACCACCACCAGCACACCACGGTCCTCCCCTCCTCATAAGAAGAAACTAAAGGATCAAAGCGTCAGACAGCCTCGTACTACGTACAGCCTCCGATCCTTGACACGGAGCAGCAGCAGCGTGTCCCGGTGCTTCGCTCCACTCACTGACTCCACGTACGCCGATCATCACGCACAGTTGTTGCACAGAGCACCACCGGACTTCTTTCAGCACGCACCGGTTACTTTTCGCTGCGGATCCCGATCGCAGGTAAGGGCTTTTTTCACTGCACGTCTCTGTCTCTCTGTCTGTCCGCCATAACGTAGGCTGCTACTATTTCGATCCGTGGTCCGGGGACCACCCAGACTTACTTGGCCCCTGATCTGATCATGATCGAGTGAGAGGATATGATGGACTTGGTCACCAAACTGACCTTTTTATACTGTAGATAACTCTTGAGAGCGTAAAAATGACACCAAATGGACCCTCCGGGTCCATTTGGTGTCATTGTTTACGCTCTCAAGAGTTAAATCATATTTAAACATCTAAATGCTTTAATTTTCAAGAAGGATCTACACATTTTAGTAAACGTAGAAGCATTGTTATTTTGACCAACATGTTGCCAGGTAGCCTGCTATATCTCTCCGAAATTGTGGACTTGAAAATCCTTTAGTTTTGGGTAATGACTGAGTGTCGTTTTGACTCATTTTGGGGGGGTCTTTTTTACGTGGAAAAAGTTTAGGGAGCCAGTGGACTGGAACTAGCAGTGATTGAAAGCCTGAATATATTTTTGTTTCACAGTTTTTTCGCCTGTGAATAGAATTAATTGAGTTGATATGAGTGCAGTGGGAAGGAAGGGAGGGGGGGTGGGGGTCTCGAAATAATTATTTTAGCCCAGTTTTAATGGTCCCAGAGAAACCATCCGTTCTATTCTGTCTGTATAGGCCTGCACTGTGGTAGGTTAAAGGGGAAATCCACCCATTTGAACATTTTAATATATGTCATTAATAAACCTGTGTGGGCATGATAAAAAAAAAGTTCCCAGATTCTGTATTTCCTAAAAAGGTCTGAAAAAAAAAAAAAAAAAAAAAAAAAAAAATATATTTATATATATATATATATATATTATTTATATTTATATATATTATATATATATATATAATATATATATATATATATATATATATATATATATTGACATGGTGAAACACATCTGATGACATCATCAAGATGTATTTCACCATGTTAATGATTTTTCTTTCATACCCTTTTTTCCTGGGGGAAAAAAAATGAAAATGGGTGGAATTCCCCTTTAATAGACCTGAATTCTAAAGTTTCAAATGGCACATTCGATTCACACCACTCACATTCAATTGCTTGTGATCATTGGGAATTCTGTGTATAATGGCTTGGTACAGTGGACAGAATTGTAGCTCTGTCTCTACTCTCTACCTTATTCTGTGTGCAGCGGGTACATAATCTGTCTCTTCACTCTCTATCTCTATCGCTGGATGAGAGAGAGCGGCAATGCTGAAATTGAAGGGGGTTAGTTGGGGAGGATTTGGTGATTTTGACAGTGTGAAGCAGTATCAAACAGGTAAAGAGAGGCAGGGTTGGACTGGCCATAGAGAGCACACTAGGGGGCGCTACAATTATAATAATACATTCATAATACATAATACATTAGTAATGTGCCTGTATCAGTGAGTGAAAAAAAACCTGTTATGTGAGAGCAGCGTTTGTAGGTGTCTGTTGGTTTGTATTGTTTGTTATTGTGTACAAATGGTAGTATTATGACTTGTTTGTGTGTGTGCTGACAAAGCGGTGCTATCTGCATGCTGCTTGTGGGTGGGCCGGTCTGGGCCATCAAATCCAGCCTCATGGAATTGTGGACAAATGTGAAATAAATCTTTAGTTTTGGGGTCTGTGTGGGGGCTAAAATGTAATCAAATGGTGGTACTCCGTGGCTCAGATGCTGAGTAAATGGTGGGCCCTGGTATCACTTCTAAAGTCCCACTACAACACTGTTTTCAACCAGTAGTCCAGGGACCACCAGTGGTCCATGAGAGAGTTCCAGGTGGTCCTCAAGGTAAATGATGGAAAGTTGTAGCCTGCTACCATACTCATTTGCCGTTGAAGACATACACATTCAACATAATGAATGTTCTGTTTGGAAATTACCTGCTTGACTCGAATTTCCCTGGAGTCAAAGCAAACTCCACATGACCCAACATTTTACTTAACTGCCATGGTGTCAACCCCTTACCCCTGTGTCTGATCGCTGGTTAGACTGGTATATTCACCATAGTGTCAACCCCTTACCCCTGTGTCTGATCACTGGTTAGACTGGTATATTCACCATAGTGTCAACCCCTTACCCCTGTGTCTGATCACTGGTTAGACTGGTATATTCACCATAGTGTCAACCCCTTACCCCTGTGTCTGATCACTGGTTAGGCTGGTTAATTCACCATTAGTGTCAAACCCCTTACCCCTGTGTCT
>CM076977.1:48953918-49043918 GCA_039105355.1 Benthosema pterotum | reverse complement strand
ATTCTATTATATCGAGCAACAGAAGCCAGCTTTCTTTACTGTATGTCCAATAGGCTTACATGACTTTGCAGTCTCAGTGAAGTCGGATGTTGCAAATTTTACTGGCATCTACAAGATCCCGTGAGGATCTCATCGAGTAAGTGACCAACCTAAGCCTATGCTAAACTTAATCTTAGCCCTAAACCTAACCTCAGTAAAAAACTCCTAAACCTCATCTCAGTAGAACAATGCCTGAACGTAACTGGCATAAAAGGTGAGGGAGATAACTAAAAGCACATAAATAAAAGGCCGCAGTAGATGTGGAAAGAGGTGTTGGTCAGGCAAGTGATTAAACGTCACAGTAGATAAGTAATAATCATGGCAGATAGTTAAAATAATAATAATAATGGGTTGCATTTTCATAGCGCTTTTCTATGCACAGTGTGTATACTCAAAGCGCTTACAATGGTCCATTCATTCATACATTGGGAAGTAGAGCGGAGAACAGTAACGCCAGCGTCCCCACTTCCCACATTTATACACCAGCAGTGGCAACCACTGGAGGCAAGGTGAGGTTCAGTGTCTTGCCCAAGGACACTTCAACATGTAGACAGGAGGAGCCGGGATTCGAACCGCCGACCACTGGATCATTGGCCGACCTGCTCTACCTCCTGAGCCACAGCCGCCCCAGTTAAAAGTTGGGCAGATAAATAGAAGTTGTGGCTAGTGGCGGATATTGCTTGCAATCTCATGATAGATACGTATAGATATGATACAGAGACCACAATAAGATATGTATTGATTTATCGATATACAGTATATCGATTATACGTTCATTCAAAAATAATGACCATGTTGCACAAATACAATAAAAACAGTTGTGGGCTCAAGGAGATCTTTAAATTCTAAACATCTTAACAAGGCTCAGGGAGTGTTTTAGAACTGCCAAGTTGGGCTTTGATAACAAGCTTCGTTTGTGAACACTGATCACCAGATAATTCAGAATCTATTGATAACAAATAATTTGCAGTTTAGTAATTAAATAATCTCAACTAATCGCTTACCAATATTTGACCCAAGAAGTATTTTTTGTCAATTAAAACAGACTGGTATATAGCATATCAATTAGTAAGTTTTCTTAAATACAATAACTAATCGTCTGACTGGTGGGGACTGTCCGTAGATCTGAAGTCCCAGAGATCCTATACTGTATGTCCCATTACTCTGAACATGCACTGGAATTCCACCATCAGCATAACAGTTGCCACCTTGTTTTAAGCACTGTGCCCACACTGTGACATGTTATGTTGAGGGTTAGAGATAGGATTGGCAGGTAGAAATTCGTCCAGTGAAAAAGGTTTTGTTGTGCAAAATCTATGCGTGATTAAATGAGGTAATTCTTTTAATTGCATCATTTTTCCTGTAATTAATTAATTTCAATTAATCAGTCAAAGATAAAACATTGCGGGGGAGCGGAAATGTCCCTCATTTGAAATGTCTCACAGAAACACTGGTCACTTTCTCCTTGAAGCCTGAAAAGATCAACTCAGATATCCTTTGGCCAAGTGTGTTTGTCTTATTATTAGTGGTGCACAATATTATGTCTAATATCTGATCTCTGACATTAATGGTTGCCCACGTGCCCCTGGCAGGTAAATGAAACTTTCGTCTGTTTTCTGGTGTATGACATAAAAATAAGAGCAAGCTTTAACTCTGATGTGCTGTTTTCACTGTTGCTACACTCATGAATTTTGCTTATATTTTTTATAGTACAGGCTAGTCAATGGTCAAGTGAGCATGACCTTTGGGCAAGTAGGACCTGACTGTATACTTGCCTGCCAGGCAAGTGCCTCTGACTGTCACTGTCAACCACTGGAAAAGTCACTGTATGGCTTTGCTATCGCTAAGCTCTTGCTGTATGCGATGATGACCATACATCAAAATTGTATTAATACCAGAGTTGATTTTTTTAGGCTCCTTTTCACACAGTAATGGAAGGTTGATGTTGGTCAAACAAGTCCATTGAGAACATTCCTCTTACCCATGCTACTTATCAGTATGTGGAATTGGTACATTTGAAGTACAACTATACAAAAACTGTTGGACAATGCCATAGAGCATTACACTTATGTTATTAAAATAGGTCATCAGAACTTTTGAGACTTATACAAATATACACAGTGTGTGTGTGTGTGTGTGTGTGTGTGTGTGTGTGTGTGTGTGTGTGTGTGTGTGTGTGTGTGTGTGTGTGTGTGTGTGTGTGTGTGTGTGTGTGTGTGTGTGTGGTCATATTAGCAAAAAACAGTTGAGATATTCTCTCCTAAAATGAAGTGGATACAAATCTTAGTCAGGTCCTAGGAATCAAAAGGACGAAGCATAACAGGGCTGGACTGTCTACAGGAAGTACTAGGCATATGCTTGGTGGGCCACCTCTCTGTTGGGCCAGTCTGGGCAAAATGTTAATTGATAATTGGTCTGTTGGTTGTGTGCATGTTATTGTGGTGTTGTTGAGGACTTGTATTGCACCCCCAACATGCAGGTCAGGAGAGTATATGTGCACTGGTTGTGGTGCACCAAATTGCACAAAAATGTCATTTTTTTCCATTCCAATGTGCTTCTAATGCTCAAAAAACACAAAATTGACAGCAAGTTTACAAATAATGAGAAAAGTAACATAAGTAAAACAAATTGTCAGATGGTCGCCATCTTTGAAATATGCAAAATAGATGTTTAGCCACACCCATTCATAAAGATAAGCACCCCAGCATGTTTCTAATTGTCAAAACACATGATTTAGACACAAGGTTTGCATTCATAGCTCATCTGGTTCAGACGTTCTAGATAAAACGCTTTTTCAGGTGGCGAACTGGCGGCCATATTGGATTTGGCCACTATGAAGACTATGGAGTGTTGCTGACTCAGGCACAGATACCACAAATATGAGTATTCTGAACATTTTGAGCACCTCAGAAAATCTGTAGCTGCAACGATTTGTAGGTTAGAGCCATGTTTGAATTAGGGGTCATTTTAAAAGGGGTGTGGTCATTTCCGGGTATTTCGTCCCGGATAGAGGCTTAGCCACAGTTCCCATGTTGTTCGCAGCGGCCATATTAGCCAAAAACAGTTGAGATATTCTCCGCGAAATGAAGTGCATACAAACCTTAGCCAGGTCCTAGACTAAAATCAAAGTCTCTCGTAAAGCCTCGGGAAGAATGCTCTCATTCCTTATTTGACCACCAACATTTGGTTGGCGAAGACAGAAGTGCAAATGAGCTCTTTTAGATTAGCCTGGTTCAGACACATCGACAGGGGTGTAGTGGAGGGGGGACGTGGGGGGACAGCGTCAGCATATTTTGGGGGGCAAAAGTAGGCCTATGTTTTTTGTCTTGTCAATTAGGCATTGTAAACAATCTTTCTCAATTTGCCATACTTTTAATAGCGTGTCTGTGTGGGTTGCGCAGGTGCACGCAAATGCGCATGTAGTGCAAATGCAAATGCAAGTGTGCATGCACGTGTCTTAAAGGGGAATTCCACTCATTTTCAATATTTTACTATGTCATTAACACTCTCCGTGCCAGCCCTTTTTCATATTTTTGGAGGTAGCCAGTGCCAGTTTTTTTCATCAAAAACTCATATTTCATATTTCGGTCCATGTTTCCCCACGGACAAGTTAGTTGGCGACACACACTTCCGGTTGCGGTTTGGTGGGTCTCTTGTTATTGTCTATCAATGGTGGATGCGGTCGCTGCTAGCTGCTGTTAGCATGGGGATCGAATTAAACCGGCGCCGGTAACTACGTCACGTACAGTAGCGTTAACGTCAGCGGCATCAGTTGTTACTGTAAATCATAATGATAACGGGAGACGTAGATCTATTTCAATGGCATAAAAACTGCTAATATACCTTAGAGATGTTGTGTGGACAGTTCCCCCCATTCTGTATTTCCTAGAAATGATGGTCTGGGAAAAAAAAAAAAAGATTGATTCTGAGATTGTGCAAATGGAACCAAATGGACCCGCTAGGGTCCATTTGGTTCACATTTGGGGGGGCTTTTCAGAGAAAATCTCCTGTAAAATGGCACCTCCCAAGGGATAAAATGATGAACTAGTTTCAAACTAGATAACATATACGTGTTTGAAATGTTCATTTCTAGTTATAGAGGATAAGTATAATGTATTTATCTATAGTAGGCTTATGTCCGGTGGTTGCCCCCTCCCCTCACCTTTCTCCTCTCATGGTCGCCCCCCCCCTCCCCCCCTCCCCTCATGGCACCCTAGGCAACCACCACTGGCGTGCACAGAGAGTTTCAAGGGCAGGTGCTCAAATGTAACCAGGAGGGCACTCGGAAAATTGAGTTTTGGGGGGTTAAAAACGCATAGAAAACAGCATTTCAGCATCTTTTTGCTCTTTTAAAAAGGGCATGTTGGTCCAGAGAGGGCCACTAGGGGGTGCTCAAACCCCCCTTGACGTCTATGTATGCACGTCTATGTATGTACAACTCAATGAGCAACAGGTAAGAGACGCTATATGATGAAAGGATGGAGTTGTCACTGCTCTGATAGTGTCCTGGGTCACATGCATAGTACCATACAGCGTGGAAGAGAAGGTCAATGGTGCATTTATATTATAGTAGCTTTACCCAAGGTGCTTTTCAGAGATTGCGTATTACAGTCACTGATTCATCCACACACTGAACCAGTCCTGTCAACTTTGCTGTGTAGTGCAGTGCAATTTTTTATTAATACATTGTGTTTTACACAATGTATGGTTAAAGGTAATAGGTGACTTAGTGTGTCAGATATGTTTAACAACAGACTCTAACTCCACCTCACCTCCACTCTATTGGCTCATTATGAAGCTGCTGGAGACTGCTGCGCTGTGATTGGTTGAAACGCTGCCTCATCCCCCCTCCCCCTCACACGCCTATCCTGAGCCCGACAAATGTTTTGTTTTCATGATTTGTTGACAACAACAAAGTTCTGGACCGTCTGCAGGACGAAGCAAGTGTCTGTCTGCAGGGAAACAGCTGCAGCATCAAAGTAGAAGCAACGTAGAGGGGAAAATGAGAAAAAAATATAGCTCTATTTTGATTTTTGGCTAAAAAGTTGCCTCTATTACGTTCAAACCAAACCAAAAACACCAGCAGAAACGATTCTCCACCATGCCCTAATGTGAAGGTCTTAAAATGACTCATGTTGAGCAAAGCGACCCGGTGAACACTTATTAGTTCAGGAACAAACAAAACAAGCAAAAAACACAACCATTGGGTATTTTTCCCATAACTTCCAGGTTTTGAGTCATGATGTTCAGACAAGCAATGTCTTCAGCCGGAGAACGATCATTCTGAACACGTCGTCCAGACTCTGCACTGAAATGTACAAATGGAACATTTTTTTTTGCATTTCGTAAGGGCAAAGAAGTATCCTTTAGTGCACACTGACACCCTCTGAGTGAATATGAAAATGCATAAGAGCGTTCGCGTTTGGGAATCTGTCATTTTGTGGGCTTCTGCAAAGCGATTGCTGATTTAAACTGCCCTTTATTGGATTGTCAGCATAAGTTCCATTGGGAGTAAAAAAAAAAAAACTAAATCTCTTTGCGCCCCTTTTGTGTGTCATGAATCCCAAATGCTCTAGATACTTTGTAGTGCTGCTCGGCAGCAGCAATTAATCTTGTCTTGTGCATAACGGTGTGTGTGTGTGTGTGTGTGTGTGGCCAAGTACAGAGAATGCCCCGGGAAACGTTTTTTTTTAATCCATTAAGAGATGTCTTAAATCAATATTGGCTCATACACTTTCTCAATATCGTTTGCCCTCTATTGTACTTCAAGAGTTTATTCAGGGTCTGTGTTGTTTCGCATTACTTTAGAGGCAAAGGTCGCTGTGTCGCTTGGAGGGGGGGGAGGGTCTTCCGTCCTTGCAGGGAGTTGCAAGGGGTATCAATAATGGACTTGGATCTTCCCAAACCTTCCAAGAAAAGCAAACCTTTTCGCAACTTTTTTGTTGTGAATTAGGGATGTTGCATGATTAAACGATCATTCTAATTAACTCCCGGACCGTCGAAGTCGCGCACGGCATTTTTCTTACCGTGAAATAACACATGCCGAAGACGACGAAGGCGCAGAAGTCGACGAAATGTAGATTTCATTCTTTATTTCATCTATTAGTCTGAATGGGCCCATTCGCACCCATTCAATCCAATGCATTCAAAAGCCTCTCCTGAGAATCACCCCCTGAATGTCGTGGCGCATGGGTAGATCCACTAGGGCTGGACGTCACTTCCTGACTTTTGACCCGGAACTTTTTGCTCAGATCGTGAGAGGACAGGCAAAGATACTCTATTTATAAAGATGGCCATACTCCCATTGGCGCCACTATATAAAATGACATGGACTACAAAGCCTACAAATGGTCTCCTAAGTAGTAATGGTTTAGATCAGAGCCCCCTATCTGTCGTATGTGAAACTGCAGATTACAAAGAGACTCTTCCTGACTCCTAACAAATCTCGCGAGAGTTGGGCGGTGGTATAAAGAATAATTTATAACAAAGTGAAATTTCTTCTGTTCTGTTTAGCTAATAGAAGCCGTTTTACTATGAATATGCTGTAAATATTATATGCCTTTGATGATCGGGTCCAGTATTTAGTTCAGTATCCATGGAGTTAAGGAATGGATCATAAGTTGTGTTCACGTTCATTCTACCATTGTAAATGAATAGACTCCAACATACTTCCGGTCTCCTAATATTGTACCCGCCCCCTTCTTCTAGAGTCAGGAAGCAACGTAAGTACGACCCTCTTGGTCATTGGCCTCTTGGGGACAGGTTAGTCAAGACACCAGAAACAGCATGACGTCATCGCACATCCTGTTTAGGAGATCTGGCGCTTCAAAATAAGATTTTGTTTTTTTACCAATTGCACTGGCTTGAGCCGTGGCATATAGCAGAAAACGACGAACACGCGTGGTGTGTTAATCACAGATTCAAAATTAATTTAATCATGATTAATCACCGTTCAAAACATGTCTAAAATATGCCATACTTCAATATTCCAACCACTACCTGGGGATCTATTAGAGCAGAGGTTTTCAACCTTTTTAATACCAGGGACCACTATTTATTCAGCATTTGAGCCACGGACCACCATTTGAGGACAGTTTACCCACCCACAGAACCCAAAACTAAAGACTTCTTTTGCTTTTGTCCACAATACCATGCTGGATTTTGGAAACAAAATCAAAAGTCAAACATACAGATCAAAATGACCATCACTTACAATTCTATAGTTGTGTAGACTTGGGCTAATTCAGATGATGAATATTTTAACTCTTGAGAGTGTAAACATGTGTAAACACAGGTTTACGCTCTCAAAGAGTTACCAACTTTCCATCATTTAGCCTGGGGACCACCTGGAACCCTATCAAGGACCACTGCTGGTCCCCAAACCACTGGTTGAAAACTACTGTATTACAGTAATGCCAACTCCACAGACCCTTACACAACAGAACAAGTATAAAAAAAACCACAGCACTCACATCAGTGGGAATATCCATCAGTAATAGTGCAAATAACACCCCATCTAAAAGCTCACAATACGGCCTGAAGCAACAACACATTGTGAGCTTGTAGATTAGGGTTATTAATTTCACTAGTTTGGGTCCCCGGGGGGGAGACATGAAATTTCTCTTTTTTGGGTCACAGGGCTAAAAAGGTTCTCATCTTCCACCCGCCTTCCTGAACAAACCACACAAATAATGTGCAGCGAGCCTCTTCTAATCCCTCCTCAGCAGCACTATAAGACTGTAATTCATACCTGCCAACACTCCTGTGAAGATCCTGTCTCCCCTGGCAAGCTTGTAATTCCTCCTGTTAAGCTCATGATTTCCCAAAGCACTTCTTCTTCTATAATATTGCCATAAAACCCTATTGCTTCTCTATACCCACCTCTGGACTAGATGAACTTAAAGCGTCAATAATCTCTCCTGCATTGATCCCAGGAGGGGAATTCAGATGCCGGCGACGTGGCGGCAGCAACAGGATCTTGCGCGGGTGTGTGACAGCTAGAACAGTTATGTAAGAGAGCCACGCACAGGTATTTGATTTAAAAAAACAGTCAGTCAGTCAGCCAGCCTGTCCATACGCATTAGAGATGTCCGATATTGACTTTTTAATCACAATTAATTGCAATAAAATGGTTCATTTGAACTGTGCCGAAGCCATCCAAAATGTGTGCGTGCTACCTAAATAATGAGCCCTTAATTGAGAACGGGTTTCTCAGGCCACGTGGCCGATTAATTCAATTAAATGGTGTACAACACAGACAAAGCTCTTTCCCTGAAATACCTAGGAAAAATAACAACATTTCTATCCCTATTTTGAGATTTATATTCTTTCCCTTCACATTCCACCACTATGGTTTGCCATATGCTTCATTCAGTACTATCAGTAGCACATATAGGGCTATGGTAACAGTCCTAATATAATAGAACTACTATTAAATGAACCAGATACAACCTTCAAACCATACACTATATACAATATAACTGAACACTGTCCAGTTATATTTGAGGGGGCATGCCCACTTGTACCGCTGGTTGTGCTGGACAGGCAAGGATTTGATTGTTAATTACAATCAATAAAGAAATGTTTACTTATCAATGTATCTGTATCTTCCTCCTAACAAAGCCAACTACTGCAGTTTTGAAATTATACAGGCACTATAGGTACAATACTCCAGTCCAGTCTAATGGATACAATAAATAAAACCAGAAATATAGTTTCTCAGTGTCACTGACAAACTTGCAAACTGAATCGCCTTTCACTGGCTTCACCCATGAATAAATAGTTTCCCCAGTCCTTGTTGTAGCTACCCAGCACAAATCGGCTTCATTTTAGCTTGCCTTAACCCTGGCTAATGGGACAAATATGGATAAACAAATTATACTTGCCCTCTCAGGGGTTGACACTAAGGTCTCCGAGGCACTTGCCCATCGGGCAAGTGCAAGTCAGGTTCTACTTGCCCTCAGGTCATGGTCACTTGCCCCCAAAAAATATATTGTAAATTTTGCATTTAAGTTTAACTAGATGTAACTCTTGAGAACGTAAACATGAAACCAAATGGACCCTTGCGGGTCCATTTGGTTTCATTTTTACACTCTCAAGAGTTAAAATTCGTCATCTTAACCCACGGACTGCCGTCCACGCGGGCTCGTGAAGTTCTCTGTCCGTCCCCCCTGCCAATCACGCGGATCAGCCCAATCACGACGATAACCATTTCCCCCATTATATGTTAGATTAAACCCTTGTGCATCCACCCTGTGGATATCAAACGTCTACATCAAAGGACAACACCACAGCAGACGATCACAGCACACCATGCACAGACAGAGTAGCCAATTGTATCTAAAAATCAACTGAAATATAGCCTAACTTGCTGTGCCTCCGGCACCGCAGCAGCAGCAGGAACAAGAGAGAGAGCAGACGGCTGCGCACGCACACACACACACACACACACACACACACACACACACACACACACACACACACACACACACACACACACACACACACACACACACACACACACCAGTAGTCTGGGGACCACCAGTGGTCCCTGAGAGCATGAGGTCCATTTGGTTTCATTTTGTGATCTCAAGAGTTACAGATCCATAAGGGTCCGTTTGGTTACAAAGGATCCATCATTTAGCTGGATCTAACTAGCAATCCTCAAACAATCAGTGCCGCCATTACAAAAAAAAACAGCAACCAAGGCTTTTTTTTTTTTACCTTACCTTGTCTCCAAATAACAGGACAACCACCAAAGATCAGGAAAAAGATCGCTATTAGATCCAAAAGTCAATAAATCCAAGCTCCTTCGGTGTACAGATCCATAAGATCCTGCCCTTCTCCTCCGTCTCTCTCTCTGTGTTTGTTGTGTGGTTGCTATGGAAACACGTGGCTGACACACGTGGCAGGGAGAGCCACGTGGTGAGGGTGAGAACCCCGTAGACTCAACTACATGCAACACATGCTCTCTCTCTCTCTCTCTCTCTCTCTCTCTCTCTCTCTCTCTCTCTCTCTCTCTCTCTCTCTCTCTCTCTCTCTCTCTCTCTCTCTAGCAGTGTTGCCAACTGCCAAAATCCGAAATGCACTAGTGACAATTCCAAAATGCGCCACAAGGGGCTAGAGCAGTTGTTTTCAAGCAACTCACCAGCAAAAAAGCACTAGATTTTTGACCAGGAGTTTTTCAATCATTTTGGTGCTAGAGGGGGTCTGGAAAAAAAGCTAAATATAGTGTCAAATGTGCCAAGTTGGCAACACTGCCCCAAAGAGGTTCCTACAGTGTTGCCAGGTTGTCGGAGAGAAATAAGTAACCAGGTCTCAAAATAATACTACTTTACACATGAAATAGTTCAAATCCATCAGGCATTGAACATGGCAGTTCTTCAAGCTCGTTGTGATGTGTTGTGGAAGTAAATGAAAAAAAAAAAAAAAAAAAAAAAGTTGTTTATTGAGGTTGGCATGATTTTATTTATATTATTTTGATGTATTTATATGGTTATGGGTATTGTATAGTACATTTTGGTATGGTGCCGTTCAAGTTTAGTACAGTACATCACAGTGTGTGATGTGGATGTGAGTGTGGTATATTTCCCTAACTGTGCTATATCATAAACTGATTTCTGCAAGAAAATGCAGCCACAGAACATCATCTGTGGGGACTACATGAACATGCCATATCTCTAATGAAAGGTTATGATGTCCTCTTGAATACAAAAGAAGCGAGTTTCTAGCATGTACCATTTTGGAGTTATCAGTGATCAAAAACAGATTGATGTCACATAATTCAGTCACTAGTGAGTAACAATGCTGCTTTCCAAGGCTGATATTTACATAACGGTAGATGCTATTTTATTATTTATTTTTTTTAGATTCAAGCAGGCATCATGAGGTTTAATTGATATATGGCATGGATGTGTAGCAGTAATATTACCTAATGTTAAATGCTAAATAAAACTTTGAATTGAGTTATTGAAAATGGCCTCTGGCCTGCTGCATCATCTGCTATTATAACGCACTGTATTCAATTGCTAATATCTACAAAACAGAACATGTTATCAACTCACTTATTTTTTTTCCATGAAAGCAAAGAGATGGAGGATTTTTTAAGGTATTCCGTGTCTCGAACGGCCCACCATAGATTTTTCCATAATTGTCTAAAAGTCAGGTATTTCTGGCAGTGACACTTACTGTCCCCCTTTCTTGCAGCAGCGGGTGTGTTAATTAGCCCAGGTCTACACTGTAGAAGATTAATGGTCATTTTGATGTGTATGTTAATTTGCCTGTTTTGTTTCCCAAATCCAGCCTGGAATTGTGGACAGCTAGAAAGCAGTG
The DNA here is from genome assembly GCA_039105355.1 of Benthosema pterotum. Taxonomy (NCBI): domain Eukaryota; kingdom Metazoa; phylum Chordata; class Actinopteri; order Myctophiformes; family Myctophidae; genus Benthosema; species Benthosema pterotum. The sequence goes on along the minus strand of CM076977.1, from coordinate 49,032,548 downwards.
AAAGACACAGAGGCAGAGTGCAATGACTGCCTTCAAGACAAATTTATCTTGTGTTGTGTTATAGTGCACTAAGTTGCACACTTGCCCGGTCGGGCAACCAGGTAGCAGTCTTCACTTGCCCTACCATTTTTTTTACTTGCCCCGGGCAAGCGGGCAAGTGTTAGTGTCAAGCCCTGCCCTCTATAAGTAGAATTGAACATTTACTGGTGGTGAGTGACTATGTTTCACCCCCACAGGCAACTGTTACGTCACCTTGCGGGTGACGTAACAGGCACATGGACGGACAATCGCGTGCTCAGACAGACGTGTGAACGATCAGACGGACCGCCACCATGCTGTAACAGGCGCGTGGACAGACAAGCGCCTGCACGGACGGACATGTTGTGCACGGACGGAAAAGTACTGACAGCACGATTCGTGCTGTCAGTACTTAAAGTACTGACAGTAAACATGCTCATAATGCAGAATATTTCCCCCCCCGCCTCTATTAACTACTAAAAATGTGGATGTTGTAATCGGTAGATCCGTTTTCCACTGTCCTGAGATGTGATTAACGTGAGTGAATACATCAGTCATGAGGGTGCAGGCAACGCTCTCCTTTCTCTCCTTTCTGATGTATCATCTACCGATCCGACACAGGTAACACACTGTTTTAATTGGTTACATGACACGCTGGCTAGACAAAGCAGTGGTCCGTCGGATCGTTTGGTTATTGTTTACCATGATTAGACTACTCTGCCTCACAAATGCTCCTTCTGTTAGCCCACTATTGCTAACGTAATATCGATAATCCATACACAAGTCAGCTCCTCGGTGTCCTCCAGTAACTCGGTGGTGGTGGTGGAGCCGCTGGTCAGATCAGCACGCAGGGCTATAGAGTAGCCCTAGACCAGGGCAGCAACCTGCGGCTCAGGAGCTGCATGCGGCTCTAGAACACAGCCCTAGTGGCTCCCTGGATGTAGCATTATTACATACACACACTGCGGTGATCCGCACCAAAATAATATAAACATTTCAGTCACCCAAAACGCGTTGCGCTGTCTGACAGTTGCCAGTTAAAGTAGCACTTGGCCATGTCAAAAAAGCCCAGCAGTTATCAGAGGTGGAGCTTTCAATCTGAACCACCCATTTTCAAAGGTTTACTCAGTTTACTATGTCATTAATATACCTTAGAGATGTTGTGTGGACTAGAAATGGAGTTCTGTAAAACTTTATTTTTTTTAGAAACTCCATTTCTGAAGAAAGGTTGTGTTTCACCATGTTAATGATTTTTCTTTGAGGACCTTTTTTTCTGAGAGTGTGCAAATGGAACCAAATGGACCCGCCAGGGTCCATTTGGTTCACATTTGCACACTCTCAGGAAAAAAATAATAATAATAAAATGCGGCTCCAGACAGATTTAATTTTGGGTCAAAAATGGCTCTTTCAACATCTTGGGTTGCCGACCCCTGCCCTAGACAGAGTTACGCAAACTCCGCTCACGTCACGGAGCCAGTCTAATGACGGTTCTCCTACATAGACTTCTATTGAGAATGGGACACCTTCATTGAAAACAATGCATTTCCAACTCCAGTTTGTCATTGAACAGCGCCACCCAAGCGCCGAGTTTCTGACCCCTCAATGTCACAACTGTTATACTAGTTGGGAAGAGAAGTTAATAAATGAATAAATACAAATGGTTCGAGATCATTAAAGGAGAATTCCGGTGGAACAGGCTTTCCTACCTGAATTTCTAGTTGTTAGAACCCAATACAGGTGGTCCAGGTGTCGGCTTGTAAAAATACGTTGTTTTGCGGGGACCCCCGACCCCTCCGTAGGCTTATAGCGGGGCCGATGGGCGTTGCTCAAATTCGCCTATTTCCAGCGCAAAAAAATTGCTTTTTTCGCTATGTATCGACTCCTCATGCTTTATATGTTATTGTGAGGCACTGACTTTGCAGCATAGCAACCTGTTTCTATGTGTTTTGCCGTAAAGCGGAACTGCTGCCATAAAGCGGAACTGCTGAGACCCGCCCCCGGAAGTGCCACCAGCACTAGCTTTGTTTACCATAGCCATGCTGCCAGAGCCTCGCTCATTCTCCCTGCAGCCTCTGCTGTAGCTGTACGCTTCGCGCACATACATAGAAGATCATTTTTCATTCTTTTTCCATTCTAACCAATGGCGCAAAGTTATGAAGACGGTCTCGCTTTATCCAAGTTTTATTTGTGGAGACCAGATCGTCCAGATGACAACTCTGACGATGGTGATGAAGCTGTGCCGTGTATCACTGTGTGTGAAGATTTCGCCCCCATGATAAACAGAGCAGTGCTGGAAACGTTCTTTCTAACAAAGAAAATAAACTGGACAGAAAGACCGAAGCCTGAAGGAGAGGATGGCCACTTATCCAACGAGTAAGTAGTATTTTACAGGCTTGTGCCACTACTATTATTGATTTCAATGTTTACAGTACAAGCAATGTAGGCTACTATTCATTCACAATATTTTACATAGTCTGACGTGTTCAGACTATGTAGTATACATATGTACACTATATATATATATATATATATATATATATATATATATATATATATATATATATATATATATATATATATATATATATATATATATATATATATATATATATATACTGTATGTGTGTGTGTAATATATGTTTGTAATGTGAAATGTTTTTACACAACAATATCATTGTCTAACATTAGGCTAATGTGCTTCTTCTCTCCACAGTCAGTGCCGGCTTGCCTCCTATAGAATTCTTCTGGAGTGGTTGCTGAAAGGTGAAAAGCTTGGAGCTGGAAACCGTGTTATTCTGCCTTGCTGTGTCGTTGGTGCTGTAAGAAGAAAATACCCTTCCGATTCAGGACTGTACCATGGATTTGTAGAGGAAGCTGGAGATCTCAGAGCAAAATACACTTGGCCTCTACACTAAACAACATCCATTGAGTCATTGATGCATATCATTGGACCCTTGTTTACATTCCTGCGATACACAATCACATATTGCACTACACGCATCTACCTCTTTTTATACAGCCATTGCAATTATTTTGTATTGTGTCCCACCTATCTCTATTCATTTGATGATGGCCTTTGTCTAGCAGCTATTTCAAACCACCCCACCTTATTGACTCTATTGTTGTGGCTCATGTGAAATCGTCAACACCATGTGATAGTCCATCAAGAAAATAAAGTCATTATGTGCAGTTGAAGTGTTCATTTACTAATAACTTGCAAAAAATAATCTACTGTTTCACAATATTGGGTCTTTTGTTGGACTTCCACGGGGTTCCCAGCTAACGCTAAATTATTTGAGAACCATTTTCTTTTGGATAAGTAAAATCCTTATAGGGGTCCATGGTACTCCTTATCGATGTTTGGGTAACACTGGTCTAACAAATCATTTCCCTGTAAACTATTACTGCATCGCCATATTTCATAATGAATACAGAAATCCATGATTTACCAAAATATAAACATTTATTTTCAACAATGTCTTATAAATGAAAGTTTTTGAAATGGTATAAGCTTTCAAATAATATTGGGAAAAGAAAAAAAGAGTCACTAAAAACAATGAACATAAAAGTAAGGATGATTCAATATTTACATATGACAAGATGACATGAAAAAACCCTGTTGGCCAGCATACAGGACAGTGTGTTTCCAATGGGAATATCCTATATTTTGGGGACTATATTATTTGACATTCAATGATTCTGCACTGCATCGTACTTTGTATTGAGTAATGAAGAATAGAAAATTACTTTTACTTGCAAATGATTGCACATTTGCTGGCTGAATCTACGTGAAACCTTGGACTTTAGTTCACTCACGTCCGGCTTGGGGACTTTTGCTATATTAGGCCAGGGGAACTTTTTTCCCTTTCTCTCTCAGAGGTTCCAGTGGCTTTGCTTTGCTCAACTCCTTCACACGATGCAGAAGTTGTAGACGGAACTCCAGTTGTACTGTGGCCTCAAACTGATACTTCAGAACGTAGCTCTTTGATGCCTCTGAAAATTGTATTTTCATCTTCTCCTTTCCTACAGGGAAAAGGAAAAAACAGAACAAAACATTGTAATGAAAAGAATGTCAAAGTACACAGCAATCTGATCTAGAGAGGCATCTCCCCTTTATTAGCATTGTAATGCAAATACAATTTTATCCAATCGTAGTTAGAATGTGACAATAAATCAACAATTGAATTATTTGCTTACAGAAGGACACATCTTTGCAATGACAATATTACAATTGCATCCCATTATTCACCCATGAATACCATAGAAGCTGATGATTGGCTGATGATTTACTAAAGGGAATAAAAATATATGTAAAAGTCACCTTTAGTTCTATAGTTACTTTTCTTTGTAGTGGCCAGCTCTCGTCCCACATTGAAGTTGTGGTCCATGACTGCAAGCATGGTACGAGCCAACATGCTGTCGTAAAGAAATGTATTCTTTTTGGTGTGTATTTCAGAATGGTGGAATGGAACACTTCCAAAGAACCTGAAATAAAAGGAAGGACATATGTCACTATACATTTCAGAAATTTTGAGGAACACTACTTTTGGTCAATGGCCCAGTGTTATTGAGAGGTGATTTTTTTTAACTGGCTGAAAACGACTAGTAAACATAACTTGATTTGTAAACATTTGATGGTCATTTGCCTTTATTTACTACATACTCACTACATGGTGCACTTACAATGAAAATGTTTGGGAATTTATTGGATTATTGCTACATACCACTTGTAATCAAACATGTATGTGAATGTTCTAACAGTTCTACTGAAAAAGTAAGTTATTGTGAAATGTAAACACTCCATTGGAGAAGTGGTTTTCTGTAGTACGTGACAAGGGGGTGAATTGATGAATCCCATCCCCCCAGCATCCCTTCTCTGTATGCTAAAGTACTTTATGTGGTCTGCCCAGAAACGAATAGGTGCGAATGGGGACGTTGTGGACCCTTCTTCCACCCCCCTTCTTTGAAAGCAAACAAAGTCTGTTTTTATGACTATTCGCCCATATTTTTATGACTATGCGACCATAACACAAAACATTTCTTTTACCAGTAGTATCTATACAATGTCGATAAATACATACAGTACATACCTACTGTAGATAACGTGGGAAGGGCTTGGTAAAGAATAGCTTATAAATCAACAAAAAAATACCTGCGATGGTCGTGGTGTAATCCTGGGAACAGCTTGGGGTTCCCAGGCGAGCCAAAGTTTACGCAGTTCCAGGGCTTCTCTTGTTCAAACACCTGGGAAAAACACACTGCTTCATGATCAAACGCTGCTAAAAACAATAGCACTGCTAAATAAAGTGATCTTCTATGTATGTGCGCGAAGCGTACAACAACAGCGGAGACTGCAGGGAGAATGAGCGAGGCTCTGGCAGCATGGCTATGGTAAACAAAGCTAGTGCTGGTGGCACTTCCGGGGGCGGGTCTCAGCAGTTCCGCTTTATGGCAGCAGTTCCGCTTTACGGCAAAACACATAGAAACAGGTTGCTATGCTGCAAAGTCAGTGCCTCACAATAACATATAAAGCATGAGGAGTCGATACATAGCAAAAAAAGCAATTTTTTTGCGCTGGAAATAGGCGAATTTGCGCAACGCCCATCGGCCCCGCTATAAGCCTACGGAGGGGTCGGGGTCCCCGCAAAACAACGTATTTATACAAGCCGACACCTGGACCACCTGTATTGGGTTCTAACAACTAGAAATTCAGGTAGGAAAGCCTGTTCCACCGGAATTCTCCTTTAATATCCGTTCACGTGACGACCTTAATTCTTAAAAGCGCCGTTCTCGAGCTGCTCGTGGACTTCCCGTTAGATTTCTCCCGCCGGTCACGACGACGGCTCGTATCACGACGAGATGTAGATGTCATTCTTTAATCCAACTATTAGTCCGTGCGCATCGTCTGATGATCATCCCGTTGCTGACTTTCATTTGGGACAGAATTGGGGACAACTTTTTTTTTTCCCGTCCCATTGACATGCATTCAACCCAATGCATTCAAACGGCTCTCCTCCGGTTTGCCCCCTCAATGTCGCTGCCGCATGGGTTAAGCAGCCAGGGCTACACAGCTCTTCCTGACTTGTGACCCGGATGTTTTTGGGTACATCGCCAGATGATCGATTAGGCAAGACAACAGACACAGCATAACAGAAACAGCACATCCTGTTTAGGAGATCTGAGCTTCAAAATAAGGGCTTTTTTACCGATCGAACTGGTTTGAGCCGCGGCAATGGAGAGGAAACAAAGAAGATCCGATCGCGGTCAATGAGTTAATGAGCGAGTGGTTCGAATCCCGAGCTTCGGTATACAGCCTTAGCTTGCACTAAGAACAGAGGAGAGGAAACAGAGGAGACAACGGCTGTGTTGTTGTTAAGACAACTAATTTACACTTTGATCTTCGACAACATTTAATCTCGTTATCATAAGGGTTCCATCGCTACCGCTGCAGGCATGGAGTTTTTTGTTGTTCTCTGATGGAAATTAGGAATAAGCCGGACCCAGTGCTGCACAACAAAACAAAAAGGTAGACTGATCAACATGCGATTCGGACACGCTTTCTGCAGGCAGGCTTGCATCTGAGAATCACTTATGGCGCTCAACGGCATTATTGCACTCAAATCAGATGCAGATCTGAACCTATTGGAACGAACACACTCGCTTTCTACTCCTCTGAGTCTGCGTGACTGCATGGGGCGGGGGGAGAGGTCTGCTTATCTGCTAAATCAGGGGTTTTCAACAGGTGGTTCGGGGACCACCAGTGGTCCCTGAGAGGGTTCCTGGTGGTCCCCAGGCTAAATGATGGAAAATTGTCTAACCAGATGTAACTCTTGAGAATGTAAAAATGAAACCAAATGGACCCTTGCAGGTCCATTTGGTTTCATTTTCACACTCTCAAGAGTTAAAATATTCGTCTGAATTAGCACTATTTAATTAAGAATTCCACACTGTTTTTGTTTCCCAAATCCAGCTTTAGGTCTTTGGGGCTAAAATGTCATCGAATGGTGGTCCGTGGCTCAAATTCTGAATAAATGGTGGTCCCTGGTGTCAAAAAGGTTGAAAACCCCTGTGCTAAATCCATGCAGCTTCTACAAAGGAATTCATTGCAATGCAAAAGTGTGTGGTTCACATTATGGTAGGCTCACGTTTCATATCGCACACGCCAAAGAGTAAGAACTCATGTAACTTAAAAAAAAGAAAAAAAAAAAAAACTGAGAAAAAAAGTCATAATTTTCATTTTTGAGTGGTAACTGTTTCATAACAATAAATAAATTGCTAAGAGATCTGTTGTATAGTTTAATCGATGCAGCAGCCAGAGTTTTAACTAAAACTAAGATTCAATGCATTGGTTTCCCGTTGTTTTTAGGATTGATTTTAAAAGTCTTTTACTTGTTTATGAATGGTCTTGCACCGTCCTTCCTAGAAGCCTTCCTGCCTAAGCCCCAAAGCTGCCTCCTAAGGTCTTCCACTGCTTTCCTGCTTGATGTGCCCTCCAGAAATGGCAACAACAAAAAAAAAAAAAACCCACACACACCCTGCCGATCGCATCATTTCCGGTCCCGGAAGTGTCACTTCCGGCCATGGACAAAACAACCAGCTCTTCCACCATCTCTCTCTCTCACACACACACACACACACACACACACACACACACACACACACACACACACACACACACACACACACACAAGAGATCGCTAGGACCTTACTACGCCAATACGTTGTAGTATATGAACTACTATAAACTGGCTGGCTCTTAATGAACTGACGACCTAACAACCTGACAATGGTTCCAAGGAAATCAAGAAAACACGTTTTCATTCCTCAGAATGGAACTACAAAGCAATGCCCGAACAACTCAGACGAGCAGACGAGGGGTACAGGACACAGCCAGGGAGACACACGTTGCCGAGCACTGGAGTGTCCGTACCGCTCAAAAACATGGGCTCCTTCACTGCTGCTGTATTTAGACTGCCATTAGGGAAGAGGAAGAGGAAAAAGAAGAACGGTGCATTTACTTAGGCTGTATATATTGAGCAGGTGGGTGGTGGGGAAAGGTGAGCTTCTTTGAAACTCCATTATTACCCTGCACAATATTCTGCACACCACCCGCGCACGTAAAGCCACAAACAACTCTATCCATCAAACCTTGATTTATCACCGCGCTTTTTGCACATGAAAATGCAACACAGCTTACATTAAGTTAAAGTGCACAGATGAAAACGTCCTCAGCCCTAGATGGTCTCTACGCAGGATGATCTAAAACGAATGCCATCAATAAGATTCACTCACTCCCATACTTCTCATGTTTTTCCTCCATTAGGAACATAATGTATAGGCAGTCGCTTAATTTGTTCTATTTTTTTGCTATTTTTCTATGACTGTGGCCTTCTCCTTCTATCGCACCGGTAAATACAGTATGATGCATAACTGAAACGTGTAGATAAGAGCGAGGAGCTGAGAGGTGCAGAGCGAGGAGAGAAGGAAAAAAAAACGGATGTAATGAGGCTTTTAGTAAGACGAGCGGATGATGGAAATGATGCATATATTTAAAATAGATCTGTACAAGTGACAAGATGATGAAGATGTGAACAGACGAGTGTGACAGAGACAGGGGTAAAGCCATGCTCATTGGAGGTCTGCACATCTGATTTTAATAATAGGGTTTTAGGAATAGTCATCCATGGTGCATTCGCATTGTTTTATCAAGAACTGCCACCGACAAGTCACTTTTGTCACTTGTGGCCAAACTGTCATGCAATCCCAATCATTTGGTCCCATGATGCATGCACACCCACAAGAAAGAGCTCATGGCACACGCACGGCTCTATCCAATAGCTGGGGATGATTGTGCAATAAATCACAAGCTCTGTTTCAGCGATAAATTATTTATTGCGTCAATATTTCTACAAGCTAGATCTGCGTCAATATGTCTAAAAATTAGATCTGTTTCTACACCTCCTGAGGTAGAGTGACAGTCTCATCATCAGTAGGCTTGTGGTTTGACTCCTGGGCCCCTGATTGATTCACTGAGTTGTTTACATCCATATTTTGGTGCGTAGAGTAATGGTTCCCAAACTGGGGTCCGCAGACCCCTGGGGGTACGTGAGGATCCGCAAAATACTTGCCAATGGCTGGTGTTCATTGTTTTTCTCCATTCATTGTTGTTTTTTTTCTGTACAGTGTTGTAGTGGGACTTGTGAGGGGGTGCCTCTTAAAGGGGAATTCCACTTTTTTTTCTTTTTTTCTGAAAGTGTACAAATGTGAACCAAATGGACCCTAGAGGATCCATTTGGTTCCATTTATACAGTCTCAGAAAAAAGGAAACTCATTAACATGGTGAAACACATCTTGATGATGTCATCAAGATGTATTTCACCATGCTAATGTTTTTTTTTTTCAGACCTCCATTTCTAGGAAACACATAATGGGGGAACTTTCCACACAACATCTCTAAGGTGTATTAATGACGTAGTAAAATACTGAAAATGAGTGGAATTCCCCTTTAAGACGCGTGCATGCACACTTGCATTTGCATGCGCATTTGCGTGCACCTGCGCAACACACACAGACACGCTATTAAAACAAGTATAGCATATTGAGAAAGATTGTTTACAATGCCTAATTGTATCCATAAAAGTAAATGACAAGACAAAAAAACATAGGCCTACTTTTGCCCCAAAAATATTTTAGATGTGAGAAGTGGGGGGACGCCGTGTCCCCCCTCCACTACACCCCTGCACATGTATCTATGCTTTGGGCCAATAGCTGATCGCCATTACTGAACCTAAAACTCAAGTCAACCTGTTGAGATCACAAACAGTATCTCAGCAGAATGCAGCAGACAATTACTACAAAACGACTTAAAGGTCACCGTTTATGCAGCTGCTTCTGTTGGGTTTTATCAAGCAAACATTTTACAAGCATATACTCTACACAGATATGTGTCCGTCCACGTCGTCATGCAATGATATGCTCAATTACAAACACGGTAAAAATAGAAAATACAATGGCTGGTATTCTGGAACAGAGTCTAAGTCTTCTCATTGGCTGCATGGCAGCAAATCAGGTCTGTGGCCTTGAGGTAGGCCAAAAGCCTGTACTACCAGACCTGGGCCTGGGTTTACCAAATAATTATCCATAATAATAATTAAAATCTGCAATTCAACAAGTCCAGAAATTACCTGACGTCCCAATTAAAAATGCTACTGTACTGCCCTGCTTTGTTCATCATGAGCAGAAGCTCTTGGTGGCTGGTTTTAATTATTCTGGGTAATTATTTGGTAAGCTCAGCCAGCATGAAGAGACGCCTGCAAACCACGCACAAAGAACATGTTGGGAAAACAAAATGATTCTTCCGCTGGGAGAGGGAGAAAAACACAGCAGAAAACACGAATGTAGAACATTTTCCACACTTCCCGAGAAAGCACAAAGAGCATATGATTTGGTCGCTCAACAGCTAAAAAAAAAAAAACAAAAACACACCATTGTGACTGCTTCCATAAGCAATGAAGTTATGTTTGAAACAATGAAGTTATGTTTGAAACAATGAAGTTAAGTTTGAAACAATGAAGTTATGTTTGGGGAAAGAATTTGGTAATAAAGTTACATTCTGTCGAGTGACATTCAGTCACAGCTACTCGATAGTTTGCCTTCATATCAACATCGAATGAGTCAACAAGCGTTGCCAGTGCTACTGAGTTGGGTGATTTTTGTTCACAGTTCATATGAGAGGAATATTTTAGATGACTTTTTGTTTTGCAAACAAGTGGGGAAATAACGACTGGTGAAATATTTGCAGCCTTGGATGATTTCATGACTGAAGTTCAAGGACTGAACAGGGTCCAGTTTGTCTCTGTTTTTGTCTGTGTCTGTACAGATGTTGTGACGGCGAGGACGTGCATCGTACCAATACTACTACTACTACTCAGGGGCCCAGAGGCGTTTTTGCCATTAAGCAGACTAGGCAGTTGCCAAAGGCGTGCATACATAGACGTCAAGGGGGGTTTGAGCACCCCCTAGTGGCCCTCTCTGGACCAATATGCCCTTTTTAAAAGAGCAAAAAAATGCTGAAATGCTGATTTCTATGCGTTTTTAACCGCCCAAAACTCAATTTTCCGGGAGTGCCCTCCTGGTTACATTTGAGCACCTGCCCTTGAAACTCTCTGTGCACGCCACTGGCTAGTGGCTATATCAATGTCTCCGTAAAACCGTGCTCTACCCATTTTTGCAATGAGGAAATGCTCACTGGTTTGAGTCAGTCTGCACATGAGATAATTGTGTTTTTTAATCAGATTAATCAAAGTTAACGTAACTAATTAACTTGTCATGTTCAACCGCCTTATCACATATATAGTTTTGCAAAAGCGTTGAATTGCCCCTTTAACCCTCGACCGTTACGCCAACCGTCGCGACGCCTGCCGCAGTCGTGGATGGATTTCGCCCGCCCTGAGTCAGGAGGGTGTTGGAAGTTAGAAAGAAAGAACTGCAAAAGTCTGTGTTCTCAAGGTTGAGGAAAATTTTCAGTCAGACAAAAAAACAATGATTCATTCCAGTGTTTAAGAGCCCCTTTCATTCTCTCCAGTAAAGATGCTGTTAAGGCAGCACTGTGCTCCCCGCCGAGCACGCAGCCTATCTGCCTGTGGGACAAGTGGCAACCCCTTCCCCCCCGCTGTGACCCCCCCCCCCCCCCCCCCCCCCCCCCCCCACCCCCCAAGACGTCAAGGCATGTTTTTGCGTTTCCATGTTGGTATTTATTGATTAATTTCTATCTTACACGTGCAGCGCATACTAAACCAAAAGTGCCTTGGCAGCAGCACCCCCCAGGGTCCCACCAGCAAAGCACTTCTGAAGTCAACTTAATTGAGGACGGAAAAAAGGCAGAGAGAGAGAGAGAGAGAGAGAGAGAGAGAGAGAGAGAGAGAGAGAGAGAGAGAGAGAGAGAGAGAGAGAGAGAGGGAACAGAGTGAAGAGATGGAGGGCAAGTGAAAGTGGATGTTACTCATTGTGCGACAATGTGTGACTTGTCTACCAAACGTCTACCAAACGCGCATACGCATGCACATATTGCTTATGTGCATGCGTGGTAGCGTGCACCGTTGGTTTATTTACAGTGTCACCTGTTTCACCTGTGTCTGGATAGCTCAGTCAGCAGAGCACCAGACTTCGGAACCAGAGGTTGTGAGTTCATGTCCGGCTACTGACAATACAATGTGTGAGTATGTGAGTTTTCAAGAACCCCGCCCTGCTCCCACAATCATGCAGTGGCTCAGACAAGGTTGCTCATTCAAGTTCCCTCAAAGTTAGAGTCGATGTGTCCCTGAGCAAGACACGTACAAGACCCGTAATTGCTAACGATGTGCTGGCCAATACCTTGCATGGTTTCTTCCACGTGTGAATGGGTAAATGGGATCTACTTGGATAAAGGCGCCCATTTTCTGAGTCGCTTGGTCTCTATTGTCTATTCTCAACCTATAACTACAACATATTATCCAATGAGAGTTCGGAGTCGGGGGTTGGTCCAACGACAAATCTGAACATACGCAGCTGTCACTGTCGTCACTCAACAGTGCAACAGTTACAGTCCGTGGTGAATCGCGACCGTAGCAGTCTGTCAATTAAACCCAACGCTTCTTGAAAGAAACATCATATCAAAACACCGACATATTCTTCAGGAAGCTGAACTCGAGTCGGATAATCAGGCTAATGTATTTATTTAGATTTGACTGCTTGTGTGAGTGTGCATCGTGAATGAGAGGTTCAGCACCTTGATTTCAACAGGCTATATGAAAATCATGACACTGACCTCATCAAACCCTGGAAAGCCGTACATGGTTTGACATAGGCTACAATGTCAAAGGCTGGTTTGACATAGGCTACTCTTCATATATGGAGCTAGCCAGAAACTCTACATCTCACCTCACTGACACTAGATTAATATTTTAACTTCTGCTTCTCAACTGTGTTGGAGAATTTGAAAGGAGAATTTCAGACTAGATTATTTTTACAGTATTTGTAGTTTTTACTTCCGCACCAAAGACGGCCAGGTGTTGTTGTGTGCAACAACCCTTATTGGGTATTTCCGACAAAATAAGCCTTTGACTTGAATGGGATTTGATTGGAGTGCTAATTATTTCCATCGAAATAAGTAGTAAAGCGTGCCGCTTGGGATAATATTTACATTATGAAGACAATGCAAAAGAAAGTTTTTTGTTGAGCGAGTAAGAGAATTATAAACCCAATGCCCAATTCACTTCCAATTCAATTCAATTAGGGCTTATCGTAGGAGAAAACAAGATTTTTTTTTTACATACGTGGATGGGGATGAGCAACTTGCAAATAAAGGTATTGCAAGAAAGCCTTCCAGAAGGCTGAAATTCTCTTTTTACTGTAAAAGCTCTGTTGTTTCAGCAACGTAAGGGCGTCCTACTGGTACTATCAAGGGGACCAAAAAGTCGTATCTAATAAAAGCTAAACGAAAAATACAGACAAAATCAATGTTGTGTGGGCTTTGCCCCCCACCCTCCCCTAAGGAAAATGCTATTTTATTGTATTTATTTTAGTTCTAAAGGCTACACGAGGGGTGGGACTCAGTAGGTGTGGATGTCAAATCTGATGAGTGATGGGCTTTTGAGGGTGGTTTTAAAAAAAAGAAAGGCTAGGGCTAGGCCATAGGGCAGAGTTTTACACCTTGTACTTTCTAGTTTATCGACGGAGGTGCAAGAATAAAGTCTGGATACAGTAAAATGATGACATGCAGCTGTGCTGAGCTTGGTTCGGAAGCAGGCAATGTTTCGGGTATGGGAAAAGGATGTTTTTGTAGTTAACAGTTTGGCGGCCGTTCTATCTAATGATTATGTTGTTTATACGCCGGAATAATGATTACCTTTGTAGCGGAGCGGTGAAGTGTTTTTCGTTAGATCCTTTTTTTTTTTTTTTGCTTAAATGCAAACGTTGCATGGAACCACTGTTACTCTGGAGTGTGGATGTGTACCCATGCCATCCATTGACTTTGTATTGAGTAGTGATAGGGCTTGTACTGGAAAATATGAAATTGTTCATCAGTGCAATGCGAAAATATTACAAAATAAAAATAAAATAAATAAAATAATAAAACATACAGGAAAAGACGGGAATCGCGGGGAAACTGTTAAGAGCCTTATTGTTGGTGGTCTGTGTGTCTGAAACGGAGCTGAAAGAGAATTAAAGGGTCTAGCAAACTGTTGTTTTCATGGCCTCCTTTAGGACATGTCTGTCTCCCAGACAGACATGTCCTCACAACTTCACAAGATTGAGATACCTCAAAGTTCAGCTCAAAGACAAACTTCAAATGAACCCATAGTTCATTCATCGTCTGTTTTTACATTTGGAAGATTACAGTTCACCAACATTTCATTCAGTTCCGTTTCGACATTATTCTCCAATTATTAGTTTCCCGTCATTGCCCCATCCATCCATTTCCAAACTAACTATTTGTGTGTACTACAATAGAATCACAGAAAGGAGATTACATTTAAATGCCAAGAAAAATGTCATACTTTGCATATCGTAAAAAAAGAAAAAGAGGTAAATCATAGACACAGAATGCATTTTATTTAGCCTGAACCAAATGAGGCAAACGAGGTGAACTGAGCAGCAATCGGTCGCACACACGTTTACTGCTTACTGTATGATTGCTTCAGGTCTCATCCTCCCAATTTCTCTATTACGCACGCACGCACGCACACACACACACACGCACACGCACACACGCACACACACACACACACACACACACACACACACACACACACACACACACACACACACACACACAAATGACAGATGATGGGACATATGAACAGAGAGCAGATGGAGAGAGAGAGAGCTAGTCAGACAGACAGACAGACAGGCAGGCAGGCAGGCAGGCAGGCAGGCAGACAGACAGGCAGGCAGGCAGGCAGGCAGGCAGACAGATAGTGTGTGCGAGTGAGAGGGGTGTCACACTTGATACCCCCCATTGGGGGCCTGCTCATCAGTTAATGGGATTGGCTGTATCCATCGCAACTCACATCAGGTAAAGCACACACACTTTCAATCATAGCACCAACAGAGAGAGTTGCATTAAGGATGAGGAGATCACGACTGTCAGTCAGTTATCAACACTGTATGTACAGTTGTAATATGTAGCTGTGTGTCTCCCTGTAACCAGAGACATAGATTATAGCTCGAGATTTACAAGTTCTGGGGGCTATTTTGATGAATATTTAAGAAATAAAAAGTTTTTTTTCCCCCTCATATTCTTTTTCTTTTTGAAATGTTCAAATCCTGTAAAGGAAAACAGGCATATTTTGGACATAGTTGGAATGGTGATTAATCATCATTAAACTAATTTTGAAGCGGTGATTAATTTGATGACATTTTTTTAAGTCATTCAACAGCCATAATATGTTAATGACTGTTAGAAAATTTAGAACGCTTTCCTGGTCGTCTTTATGTGTCTAATGTGTGCTTCTAGATATCTTAGGTTTTAACATTTTTTTTAACAGTCACGACAGTAATGACAACGTTGCGACAGTAAAAAAAAAAAAAAAAAAAAAAAAAACTCTCCCGACTGTTCACCTTTCGCGCCACATTTATAAACCTTGCAAGGTTCTATAACGGTCGCGACTCCTGCCGCAGTCGCACCTTGATTTCGCTGCCTCTCTCTCCTGACGCCAACGCGTGTTGTTTCAGGCCAGTTGTCATGCAGTCGGGGGAACTCCGGGGGCAGAGGGGAAGAAAAGAGCTTTGGGCAAGATAGAGGCGTCTTTACGTACATAATTTATGAACACAATGCCGTTGTCTAAACAACAGGGGCGGATTGGCCATCAGGGAGTTTTCCTGGTGGCCCGCGCCACCTAGTGGCCTGGCCAAGATCCAAAATGCACTAGTGGCACTTCCAAAATGCACTAGAATGCGCTAGATGCTCGCCTGGAACATACAGATCAAAATGACCATTAATCTTCTACATTCTCTAGTTGTGTAGACTAAGTTGGGCTAATTCACATGATGAATATTTTAACTCTTGAGGGTGTAAACATGAAACCAAATGGACCCGCAAGGGTCCATTTGGTTTCATTTTTACGCTCTCAAAGAGTTACATCTGGTTAACCAGCTGCCCCACCTGGCAAAGGCAAAATTGTCCCGGTGGGAAAATATGTGCCAATCCGCCCCTGCTAAACAATATAAAGCCATGGGTATTGGTAAGACACTGGTGAGGCTGGTTGTCTACTTGTCTTACCATTAACACTCTAGTGTATGTCATTGTGTATTTAAGTGAACGTTTCATGAAGATTTTTGTAAACCATGTTTTTTAGGGTTCTATGAACCCTATGGAACATGAAAAAAGTGGTTTACATTTTTTTTTTTTTTTTTTTTTTTGCCACAAAATATTTACCCATAACATACCATATAATGTTATAATTAAAAATATAATAATTCTTTAGGAAGCACATGTGACGTGTCAAACTAGTGGCTTTTCATGCTTCTGAATCCATCCCAAGCATTAGTTTTGCCCAAAAAACATTCCTTGGGCTAAAAATGGCCATAGATACTTGCCCAAATGTGCTGACCTCATCACATTTTCCATTATTTTTTTTTCATGTTCCATAGGCTTCATAGAACAGAAAAAAACATTGTTTACAAAAATCTTCACGAAACGTTCAGTAAACTAGATTCTGCTACATAACTACTGTACATACACTAATCCCTGAGGATGAGAAGCAAGTGATATCAGCACTGAAACAACTGGTCTGGGTTTTTCAACAGGTGGTCCGGGGACTACCAGTGTTCCCTGAGATTATATCAGATGGTCCCTAGCTAAGTGATAGATGGCTTGTTAACCAGATGTAACTCTTTGAGGACGTAAAAATGAAACTAAATGGACCCTTGCGGGTCCATTTGGTTTCACTTTTTACGCTCTCAAGAGTTAAAATATTCATCATCTGAATTAGCCCAAATCTACACAACTTAGAGATCTAGGTTTACCTGTTAGGTTTCTGAAATCCAGTCTGGAATTGTAGATAAAAAAAAACAAACAGAAGGAATCTTTGGGTTTTTGGGTCTGCGGGGCTAAAATGTCATCAGTGGCTCCGTGGCTCAAATTCCAAATAAATAGTGGCCCCAGGTATGAAAAAGGTTGAAAACCACTGGTCTAAACAATATGAAGCCACGGGTATTGGTAAGACACTGGTAAGGGTGGTTGTCATACCAGCAAAACTGCCAATATATGGACCTTTAATTATTGACGTTTTTTTGGGCCGGGTAAGGCATAAAATGTGTGATAATTAGTGAGGCCAGACCAGTGAAGGTCCAGTTAGGGCTCAGGTAGGGCCGGGCTTTCATTTTCAGGCGGACTGACTAACATGAAGGCGTGGCGGAATGACTGACTGACATGTAATTAGGGATGTCACTAACGGTTAATTTCCTTGCCGACTAGCCGACAGGTCTAACCGGAAGTTAACTGGATACTTTTTTTTTGTACATTTTTAGTATTTTGTATTTGTTTGTTTTCATACCCCAAATTTAATATTCGTTAACATTGATAGACAAATTGTAGCCTATACATTTATGTTGGCTCCTTTTAAAAGACAAAAAGGCAATATTTAATAATACAAATAAATAGTAGACTCATAATCAATAAACAACACGCTGTGATCTGCACGCATGGCTCTCCAAGCCTCGTCTTCAAAACACAACGCTGTCATTTCCACTCCTGAACAACCTATTACTGGGATATTTTTGATGATTAAGGAAAAAGATAAACCCCTCTCAGTTTGTCTGGTACCCCGAGTACCCGTTGACATCCCTATATGGAATGCAGGTTTTTTCATAATAAACTGTAAACCATTTAATCCCAGGTTTTTGTGCTGTGCGATCATCAGAACGTTTAATAAAGCCCCACATCCAACCAGAGGGGCCTGTAAACTGCATGGCTGTGTTAGAAACGTCTAGCTGAGGTTGAGAAATAATAGTAAAGTCGCCGTGTGGCAGGCAGTAGCTGGAGGGAGATTGATGCCCAGTCCATCCTGGCATCGTAACGGTGACTTCTGCTTCAACACACAGTGCTCCATAACTGCCTCTGTGATGAATCACATTTATATAGTTGCTTTTCCAAGAGCTCAAAACGCTTTACAATGGAGAGTGCGTTTTTTCCGCCAGTGGTATCCAGTCGCATTTCAAAGCAATTTCGAGCCCCAGGCAAGAGCAGTGTTGCCAACTTGGCGCATTTGACGCTATATTTAGCTCTTTCCAGACCCCCCTAGCGCCAAAATTAGTGGAAAACTCCTGGCGGAAAATCTGGTGCTTTTTTTGCTGGTGAGATGGGGTGAAATTGGTTGACAGGCATTTTTCCTCCTAGAGTCCTTCTTCCGTTCCTAGAAAAGACCATTGTTAACCAAATGGACCCTTATAGATCTGTAACTCTTGAGATCGTAAAATGAAACCAAACCGATATCTGTAAAAAAAAAAGTCAATATCGGACATCTCTGGTAAATCTCTATAATGCTCTCTCTCTCTCTCTCTCTCTCTCTCTCTCTCTCTCTCTCTCTCTCTCTCTCTCTCTCTCTCTCTCTCTCTCTCTCCATCTCTCTGTCTCTCTCTCCCTCTCTGTCTCTCTCTCTCTCTCTCTCTCTCTCTCTCTCTCTCTCTCTCTCCATCTCTCTGTCTCTCTCTCCATCTCTCTGTCTCTCTCTCCATCTCTCTCTCTCTCTCTCTCTCTCTCTCTCTCTCTCTCTCTCTCTCTCTCTCTCTCTCTCTCTCTCTCTCTCTCTCCCTCCCTCCGTCTCTCTCTCTCTCTCTCCCTCCCTCCGTCTCTCTCTCTCTCTCTCTCTCTCTCTCTCTCTCTCCCAGGGTCCTCCACAACTACATGCTGTGGCGCATCGTGGTGGCTCTGAGCGAACACCTGTCCACGGCGTTCCGCAGCACCATCCACGAGTTCTCCAGGGAGATCGAGGGAACGGAGAGGCAGCTGGAGCTGAGCAGGCTGTGTCTCACACAGGCCAACAAGCACTTTGGGATGGCCCTGGGAGCTCTGTTTGTCCAGCAGCACTTCTCCTCTCACAGCAAGGCCAAGGTATGGACCTGCACCCTCTCTATAGGAGCTCTGTTTGTCCAGCAGCACTTCTCCTCTCACAGCAAGGCCAAGGTATACTACCTCCGAGGGTCCGGGGACCACCAGTGGTCCTTGAAAGGGTTCCAGGTGGTCCCCTGGCTAAATGACGGAAAGTTGGTTAACCAGGTGTAACTCTTTGAGAGCGTAAACATGAAACCAATTGGTTTCATGTTTACACTCTCAAGAGTTCATCATGTGAATATTCATCATGTGAATTAGCCCCAAGTCTACACAACTAGTTAATTGCGGCTAGCAATATATTACTTAAGTCGGTATTAAAAATGGCTCTTGCCATATTTGTCCACACATAGTCCTATTAGTGCCCATCATTGTGTTATTTATTCATGTTGGTCTGTATTTCTCCTGTTATTTTAACAGGCTTAAAACACATCTAGCAAAAAGAGACAGTGAGAGAAAACAGAAAGGGGACTATTAGGGCAATTGAGCACTGTAGTTTGTCAGTCACAATGTGGGACAAGGTGTCAATTTGGGGGATGATTGAAAAGTAAAATGAGTGACGGTCCCACGTAAAGAGGGACATCTGGTCACCCTGAGACTGTCCGACAGAAACAGGGACATCTGGTCACCCTCAAACAACAAGCCGTTTCACACACACACACACACACACACACACACACACACACACACACACACACACACACACACACACACACACACACACACACACACACACACACACGCAGCCTTTGCAATACGCAAGGATAGCTCTGCTACAAGCTAGCCATGCTAACAATATTCACACACCAGTCAAAACGCAATAATTTCAGCGTTGTCTGGTTAGGCTGACATGACGGGAGGTCCGCGGGCTCTGCAGGGCAGACACAGACGCCATGCCAAGGAGGATTACTTTTTACTGGTTTTGGAGGAAAGTTGGACACGGGGCTCCGCGTGCGTGCACGCCCTTATGATTGATCAGAGCGCAGCAAGTGTCAACACTGGATCAGACTCGCTCCGGTTGAATACTGATTAAATTAATTAATAATCGCGGCCGTTGCAATTTGCTAATCAAATCGCAATTTCGGTTTGAAGCCTTAGCGAAATAGTAGGTCTATAATATTTTATTTTACAACGTGCACATTCAATAGGAATAGGAATTATTACTGAGATGAAAAAAAAAAGCTTCCCCCAGAATCTGGCCGCGTGCCAGCCGATACCACCCGGCATGCCATCGTTGGCACGCGTGCCTACGGTAGCCGACCCCTGATGTAGAAGATTACAATGTAGAAGATCTGTATGTTTGACTGGTTTGTTTTCCCCCGAAATCCAGCCTGGCATGGCATTGTGGACAAAAGCAAAATAAATCTTTAGTTTTGGGGGTTAGTGGGGCTAAAATGTCATTAAACGGTGGTCTGTGGCTCAAATTCTGAATAAATGATGTCAAAAAGCTTGAAAACTCCTGCTCTAGACAGAATTTCCGATATGGTTTGGTGATTTCTGATGGAGTCAGTGTGCTAGGAGTTGACAATTTCATCCATATCAATCTTTTACCCACTATTCTTCTCCTGACCCATGTGGTCACTCCATTTCAAGTCTCCCGTGGTATCCTAAAGGGGTCCTTAACCCCAGTGACCCTGATATGTAATCTGGTGTAAGCCCATTCACAACTTTGCTGTATATCTCTCCTCTTATCTCACTCTCCTCCTGGTTGCATCCCGGCCTGTGTTCTTCAGGCTCTAAACACACAGGATGCGTAGGCGTGCATAGGTAGACGTCAAGGGGGGTTTGAGCACCCCCTAGTGGCCCTCTCTGGACCAACATGCCCTTTTTAAAAGAGCAAAAAGATGCTGAAATGCTGTTTTCTATGCGTTTTTAACCCCCTAAAACTCAATTTTTCTAGAGTGCCCTCCTGGTTACATTTGAGCACCTGCCCTTGAAACTCTCTGTGCACGCAACACACAGGATGCGTGGCATGCCGCATGGCTGCCAATATTGTGCAGTTGTAGTAAAAATTAGGGCTGTTGAATGATTAAAACCTTTAATCAGGTTAATCACAACTTCAAAATTAATCATGATTAATCACCATTCAAACTATGTCCAAAGTTATGCCATGTTTTCCTGTACAGGATTTGAAAATGTAAAAAAAAGGAACAGAATCTGGGGGAAAATAACTGTTTATTGAAATAGGTGATCTAGTAGCGCCCAACGCTTGTAGATCCGTCAAGCTATACACTGGCTATGGCTCTGGTTACAGAGAGACACACCTATATGTCTCTGTAAAACCGAGTTGATTGCGTTAAAGATTTTAATCAGATTAATCAACAAAATGTATTTAATCCCATTAACTCAGCCTTTATATATATATATATATATATATATATATATATATATATATATATATATATATATATATATATATGTATATGTATATGTATATGTATATATATATATATATATATATATATATATATATATATATATATATATATATATATATATATATATATATATATATATATACTCAACAAAATTATAAACGCAACACTTTTGTTTTTGCTCCCATTTTTCAGGGGATGGACTTAAAGACCTAAAATTCATTCCAGATATACAATATAACCATTTCTCTCAAACACTGTTCACAAATCTGCCTAAATGTGTGATATTGAGCACTTCTGCTTTGTTAAAATAATCCATCCCACCTCACAGGTGTGCCACATCAAGATGCAGATGTGACATCATGATTAGTGCACAGGTGTACCTCAGACTCTCCACAATAAAAGGCCACCCTGAAATGTGCAATTTTCTTTTGCCTTATTGGGTGTATGGGCCTCCGAACCAGTCAGTATCTGGTGTGACCACCATTTGCCTCATGCAGTGCAACACATCTTCTTCGCATAGAGTTTATCAGATTGTCAATTGTGGCCTGTGGAATGTTGGTCCACTCCTCTTCAATGGCTATATGAATTTGCTGGATATTAGTGGGAACTGGTATGCGCTGTCGAAATGGTAATAATGTGGTAATAATGTGTTATTACCATTTTGACAGTGTGTACGAGTTCCCTCTAATATCCAGCAACTTGACATAGCCATTGAAGAGGAGTGGACCAACATTCCACAGGCCACAATTGACAATCTGATAAACTCTATGCGAAGAAGATGTGTTGCACTGCATGAGGCAAATGGTGATCATATATACTGTTTAAGCACTGTCGTGTGCCAATGCCTGGAAATATAACATTGCCGTACATCGCTCCGGTGTGTGGGATAGGTTCCATTGGAAATAATGGAGGAGGCCGCTTTGACACAACCTCTGTGTGTAGGCTTGCACCCCCTTTGCAATGGGAGGGACTTTCGACCCACAGTTTAAAACTCAAACCACACCAAAGGGAGACCAATGACATCGTATTGGCGTGGATTGGACCACTGAGTTGAGCTGAGTTGAAACTATAAAATGATGCATTTTTCTGGCAGGGATAGTTATTTCATCCAAAGAGGAGATACAAGTATGTACTTTACACTTTTTGAGAGCTCACAGCAGTATTTCAATGTTTTTGCTACACTTATGTTGAAATTACATTAGTGACAAGTACCTGTTTTATACGGTATAATCCGGTATAATTTTCTGTAAATAGTGGTATAGCCTGTGTATTCACATTCTCTCTATCTGTATGCCTGTCCGTACATCTCTCACCAAATGAAGCATTTCCTGAAATGGAAAATCCATGTGTCATGAAAGCGTTGCAGCTACAGTATATTGGGAGCCAATTCGTCTCTTTGCGCTTTAATTTCAAGTCAGTTCAGGGAACTTCACTGAGTTTCAATTAGGTGACTAATAAGTTACAGAGTCTACAGCGGCTACAACGTAACGGACAGTTATAACATGATTTATCAACCCATTTAGACCTCAAAAACAAAAGAGAAAATACTAGCCTTCCAAATCCAAACAGCTTTCTGAAAAACCTATGTTTTCTATGTGAGTGCTTCTTCTCATACTATTACCTTCTGAATGTGTTCCCTCAAAACCGGATCAATCTGTGCCATTAGCTCAATCTGCCCCAGGAAACTCCCATCATAGTATATGGCTTCCTACCGCTTCTCAATGTGGCAGCTATAAGTGCTGTATTGTGCTCTGCTAAAAGGGAAAACTACGGTAAATGATTGTACTCAGAAGCTCTTTCCACTGCTGGCCTTTCAGAGCACGTTGTCGTGTCTGGCTTCCTCTGTCATTATTGTTGTTCAGGCACTTAATCTTTCCACTATAGGTTTGGCCATTATCCCTTGGTGTGACGAGGTCTCTGTCATGGTCATTCAGTACATTCACTAAGTTGCTCGATGTACAGTACCTAAACCCTAAACAGTATGATGAAAATGTAGTGGAGTCTTATAATAAGGCTAAAACGGAGCAGGAAAGTGTTTGGAGAAGGAAGAAGCCAAGGAAGCAGCAGTCTATACCTAGAGCAGGGGTCAGCAACCTGCGGCTCAGGAGCCGCATGCGGCTCTAGAACACAGCCCTAGTGGCTCCCTGGATGTAGCATTATTACATACACACACTGGAGTGATCCACACCAAAATAATATAAACATTTCAGTCACCCAAAACGTGTTGCGCTGTCTGACAGTTGTCAGTTAAAGTAGCACTTGGCCATGTCAAAAAAGCCCAGCAGTTATCAGAGGTGGAGCTTTCAATCTGAACCACCCATTTTCAAAGGTTTACTCAGTTTACTGTCATTAATATACCTTAGAGATGTTGTGTGGACTAGAAATGGAGTTCTGTAAAACTCCTTTATTTATTTATTTTTTTAGAAACTCCATTTCTGAAGAAAGGTTGTGTTTCACCATGTTAATGATTTTTCTTTGAGGACCTTTTTTCTGAGAGTGTGCAAATGGAACCAAATGGACCCGCCAGGGTCCATTTGGTTCACATTTGCACACACTCAGGAAAAAAAATAAAAAATAAAATGCGGCTCCAGACAGATTTTGAATTTAATTTTGGGTCGAAAATGGCTCTTTCAACATCTTGGGTTGCCGAGTCCATACCTAGAGAAAGGTATAGACTGCTGCTGTGTTATATAATGAAATAAAGAAAACTAATGAACTTTATGTGAGTGCGGATATTTCCTCCCATATTGTGATCTACAAGAATCTGCACCCTTCAGCTACTGAGAACACAAGCTGGACTCTGAGTAGAGCGCGCCTACAAAAATATGTATCACCAGTTAACTGTGCACCTTGCTTTGCTATGACTGCTTCCCCTTTCCCCATGATCAAGTATCCACAGCTACAGCAGTACTTCATCGAAATACTTACATTATTGTTATTGATATTAAATCACATTAACCACACTGTAGATCATTTGGTGTTCATATATTCACAACGGGTAAGGTCCTAGTTCAAAAGAACAAACTAACATGATTAAAGAGTAATGGCTTTGAGGAAGCCTACAGGATTTGTTGCTAATGTTCAGTTGGTATTAATTACCAAACCAGTCGTTTTTGCCAGGAGAGGTATATCTGTTGGCAAAACATTGTCTCACCATCACGCAAGTGCTGAAATGTAGGACATAAGAATCCACTTTTTGCTGTTGGTTACAGACCAGCGTAAATGTGAAGTTTTGCCCCCAAAGATTTTATTTGTTTATATAGTAATCCTTATCCGGCGTGGTGGAGTGGTGTTTTACAAGGAAAAAAAAAAGATGCCCGGCAGTCATTGTGCCCCTGAAACACGACAGTGGTTTTCAAAATTTCTCATACGAGGGCCCACTATTTGTTCAGAATTTGAGCCACGGAGGACTACCATTTGAGGACAATTTAGATCATAGACCCACAGTCAAACATACAGATCATAAATGACCATTAATCTGCTACATTCTCTAGTTGTGTAGACTTGGGATAATTCACATGATGAATATTTTAACTCTTCAGAGCAGGGGTGTAGTGGAGGGGACGGCATCCCCCCACTCACATCTAAGATATTTTTTGGGTGAAAGTAGGCGTTCCGTATGCTTTTTTGTCTTGCCATTTACTTTTTACAATTAACCATTGTAAACAATCTTTCTCAATATGCTATACTTGTTTTAATAGCGTGTCTGTGTGTCTTGCACAAGTGCACGCAAATGCAAGTGTGCATGCACGTGTCCTAAAGGGGAATTCCACTTATTTGCAATATTTTACTATGTCATTACATTACTATGTCATATACCTTAGAGATGTTGTGTGGACATAATAAAAACAAGCCCCCCCCCCCCCCCCCCCTTTTGTTTTTCCTTGAAATGGAGGTCTGAAAAAATCATTAGCATGGTGAAATACATCTTGATGACATCATCAAGATGTGTTTCACCATGTTAATGATTTTCATTTTTTCTGAGAGCGTACAAATGGAACCAAATGGACCCGCTAGGGTCCATTTGGTTCACATTTGTACGCTCTCAGAAAAAAAAAATGAAAATGGGAAGAATTCTCCTAACTGACACACAAACAAATCTCGCGAGAGTTGGGCGGTGGGATAAAGAATAATTTATAACAAAGTGAAATTTCTTCTGTTCTGTTTAGCTAATAGAAGCCATTTTACTATGAATATGCTGTAAATATCATATGCCTTTTGATGATGGGGTCCAGTATTTAGTTCAGTGTCCATGGAGTTAAGGAATGGATCATAAGTTGTGTTCACGTTCATTCTACCATTGGAAATGAATAGACTCCAACATACTTCCCGTCTCCTAATATTGTACCCGCCCCCTCCTTCTAGAGTCAGGAAGCAACGGAACTATGACCCTCTTGCCATTGGCCTCTTGGCTATAGCTTTAACCCTGTGGCTGCAACTACACGGGGTTTTGCAAAGTCCAAGTCTCGGACCGGGGTGTGACGTCACGTCCTCCTTTTTTGAATGGGTTTGAATGGGCACTTCCTGCTACTTCCTGTCTGAATTTCGGACAGCGGCCAGGCAGCAGGAGAGACCCGCCCGCGGCCGAAATTCAGACAGGAACTAGCCGGAAGTTCCCATTGAAACCCATTCAAAAAAGGAGGACGTGACGTCACACTTCCGGCCGAAAGTTGGAATGTGCAATCCTGTAGTCTGGCTGGGCCTTGTGTTGTGCTTGTCTCAGGTACAGGAGCTGGTAGAGGACATAAAACACTTACTATAGCTTTAACCCTGTGTTGTTCTACAGGTACAGGAGCTGGTAGAGGACATAAAACACTTACTATAGCTTTAACCCTGTGTTGTCTACAGGTACAGGAGCTGGTAGAGGACATAAAACACTTACTATAGCTTTAACCCTGTGTTGTCTACAGGTACAGGAGCTGGTAGAGGACATAAAACACTTACTATAGCTTTAACCCTGTGTTGTCTACAGGTACAGGAGCTGGTAGGACATAAAACACTTACTATAGCTTTAACCCTGTGTTGTTCTACAGGTACAGGAGCTGGTAGAGGACATAAAACACTTACTATAGCTTTAACCCTGTGTTGTCTACAGGTACAGGAGCTGGTAGAGGACATAAAACACTTACTATAGCTTTAACCCTGTGTTGTCTACAGGTACAGGAGCTGGTAGAGGACATAAAACACTCCCTGGACATCCGGCTCCGGGAGCTGGACTGGATGGATGAACCCACCAAGCAGGCAGCCAGAGCCAAGGTACTGTATACCCATGCAGGCATTGAGCCGACTGCAGTCTACTACAGCAGGGGTTTTCAACCTTTTTCATTTCATCTCAGGGACCACCAGGATTTGAGCCACGGACCACCATTCGAGGATATTTTAGCCACACAGACCCCAAATATAAAGATTTATTTAGCTTTTGTTCACAATTCCAGGCTGGATTTGGGAAACAAAACAAGACAAAACATACATTCCAAAATGGCTGATTCAGATGGTGAATATTTTAACTCTTGAGAGTGTAAAAATGAAACCAAATGCACCCGCAAAGGTCCATTTGGTTTCATTTTTATGTTCTCAAGAGTTACATCTGATTAGCCAACTTATCTGGGGACCATCTGGAACCCTCTCTAGGACCACTTTTTTCCCCCGGACCACCGGTTGAAAACCCCTGTACTACAGTATATACCAGTGCCATCTAGAGACAGAGTTCCGAAACACTTTACCACAGTGAATGGATACTAATGGAATCCAGCGGACAGACAACGTGTAAACAACCAATGTGTAGTAATGACTCTGGCAATAGCCCAGCTTTAATGGAATTAAATCCCTTTATTTTACTTTTTTTTTTTTTTTTTTAAATAGCACATCGCACACATTACAGAGATGAGTAGTTGTCACTGAACAATAGTTTAAAACACTTGTCATGTTGTCAGGGGCGGCCTTAAGGATCGGGGGCCCCTTGCATGACGTCATCATATTAATAATTAAATAAATTATTGATTTATTAACTATAAAACAATGGCCGCGCCGGCCCATTTTGGTCCGCGGCCCATACGTTGCACATCATAGCCTCGCAGGCAGCAACGGCTCCTCCTCCGACATACGGAGCTCAGAGCTGCACATTTTTCCGATCCATGATGCAGGCTTGTCTTGGCAGAGCCTCGCGTCGCGCCTCGTACGACATCTCTTGTCATGGATAACCACACTCAGTGACCACCGCGCCATCTAACATGTAAAAGTTACTGGAGAAGTAACAGGCATTGTCCCTTGTGTTGGTGGGGAGACAGACGGACAGACTGTTCACTGCGCCAAGCCGCCGGCAACTTAGATGTGTAGGCCTACCTGAAAACATGTGGGTTCTATACGCCTTATAGAACCAGTTTCTCTAAAGTCCAAATAATAGTGGTCCCGCGTCCCCGGACCACTTTTGATAATCATAAACCACCGGCATAAAGTGACAAACGCAGCGAATCTCTTTTCTCCCTCTCTGACTGTGTGTATGTCTGTGTGTGGAGGGGGCAGCAGGGGCGAAATCCAAAAGCGACCTCGCCCGCGGGCGCCCGGTTTCAAAAGCGGGCGCCCGCTTTCACAAAAACGGGCGCCCGTTTTTGTGAAACCGGCGCCCGCTTTTGAAAACGGGCGCCCTTTTCAAAAGGTTATGGTTAGGGTTAGGTTAGGTTTAGGCATAGGTTTACTGAGGTTAAGTTTAGGGTTAGAGTTAGGTTTAGGCATAGCCTAGTTTGTGAAAACGTTTTTGTGAAACGGGCGCCCGTTTTTGGACGGCCGCGAGGATTACATATCGAGCACAGAGCGATTCATTACTGGCGTCGTAGGTTGGACGTTCTACCAATCTTAAATAGGCTATTATTTATCGTAGAACTGCAGGCACATTTGAATGGCGAGGCCCAGCAGCCCACTCACTCGTTCATGTTCTAGAGTTGTACCCAACATCAGGGTTGCTCTCGCCGACTAAAAGCTACAACGTTTGATCTACCTTGTTTTTCCACTGACAGAGAAACACGGAGGTCTGGAGGTTAAATCCGGATCACTCACTCTTAAGGGTCTGCACTGAAAGATAGCTCTTATGATTCTAAAGTTATAATCCTTTTAGAGGGAAGTGCTGAATACACAGCGCTCCTCTGTAATCCTATTACGCCGGTTCGCCTGATTAGCTAATCGTGCGCGCGCTCCGTGCGCGGCGCGCACGTATGCGTGTGTGTGCGGGGAGGGTATTATTTTGTCTGTCTGTGTGTGGTGGTGGTGATGGTGGTTGGTGGCGGCGGTAGTGTTGTGTGAAAAGCTTAGTTCTGTGCGCCTCGCCTGCACAAACACTGACTGCACTGAGCAAATGTGTGGGCTATCTTTTTGTAGCGGTTTTATATTTTTTGCTTTATCTAGACAGGATAGCACAGAGACGGGACATGTCCGAGGGCGGGAGGCAGGGACAAAAATGGAACACAGGTCTGCTGATAGAATTAACCCATTGTGTCGTGACCCTCGATTGGAGTTTCTGACACCAGATTATACAGTAGTTCCTGACACCAGATTATAGCTGCAGCAACATTCTAGCTTTTGACGCTAGATTCTACAGTAGTTTCCGACACTAGATTCTAGTTATTGACACTAAATGATAGTTTCTGATGCTAGGATCTCCTTTTTGACACTAGAATCTACTTTCTGACGCTAGAATCAAGTTTTTGACACTAGATTCTATAGCTTCTGACACTAGATTCTAGTTTTTCTGAAAAATCTGTGCTCCTGTGTCAGTGATGCTGACATATTTCTAGCCAGAATTATCCATATTTGGCTGCAGACCCACATCTGAAAACATGTTGTTCTCGGGGGTTCCCCAGAAGCGAAAAATTGAGATAAAATGTTTGCTTCCAAAATAATGTATTCAGAGATTTGCAGCACATTTTCACAATTTTTCAAAAATAGCAGAACAACAAGCTCATGTCGCGCCACTCGGTGGCGCGACATGAGCTTGTTGATCTGCTATTTTTCAACAGATAAAACACCAAAACGCGTTCAGGACACTAAGGGTTAAACCACGGACGACAAACTTTTCAGTGAATTACACGCAGTGTTGTTTGTTTGAGAATATTTGGACTTAGTCTTAGTCTTAGTCTTTTGAGTAACACACATTTAGTCTTTTAGTCCCATTTAGTCTTCTGAAATTCATTTTTTTTAGTCTAGTCGACGAAATATTAACATCGATTTCGTCTTAGTCTCAGTCTTAGTCTTTTATTAGTCTTAGTCTTTTTTTAGTCTTAGTCTTTCAGTCTTAGTCTTGGTATAGTTTAGTCTTGCATACAAATGCATTGTAGGTTTGTATATGTTATACAGATTTATAGTTTTTAGTATGAAATATGTCTCGTTTTATTTCTTTGTATAAAATTACTGCTTTTGTAATAAGTTTCCTGAAAACGTATGCAATCTATAGTGCAGATATGTTCACATACTTAAAAAGAAAGAATAAAAGAAGTTAAACATGTTTCCTCTTTCCATTAGTCTTAGGTTATGATTTAGTCTTCGTCTTAGTCTTAGTCTTTTGAAAACACACATCTTTTAGTCCCAATTAGTCTTCTGAAATTCATTTTTGTTAGTCTAGTCTTAGTCGACTAAATATCAAAAACCTTAGTCGACTTAGTCGACTTAGTCTTTAGTCTTAGTCTTAGTCGACAAAAACAACACTGAATTACAGTAGTACGTGGTCTGCACATGGTCTGTCGACCCTTTCTGTATTGTATGTGTTTTGGTGTTCTAAGCACTATTGAAAAATATCAGACCTAAAAGCTCATAGCGTGCAATGAGCTTTTCAGTTTCAGTTTGACATACTGTATATGCGTTGTATATAAAAACATTTAAAAAACATTCACCGTTCATCTTCAGCCTTTGATTATATCCAACTACATGTTGGCGGCCATCATGTATAGCGGGGTTTTCAACCTTTTTGATGCCAGGGACCACCATTTATTCAGGATTTGAGCCACGGACCCCAAAACTAAAGATTTATTTTGCTTTTGTCCACAATTCCAGGCTGGATTTGGGAAACAAAACAGTCAAACATACAGATCAACATGATGATGAATATTTTGAGAGTGTAAAAATGCAACCAAATGGACCCGCCAGGGTCCATTTGGTTTCATTTTTACATTCTCAAGAGTTACATTTGGTTAACCAACTTAGCTGGGGACCACCTGGGGACCACCTGGTCCCCGGACCCCGGACCACCGGTTGAAAACCCCTCATGTATAGTGTACTGGGTCGATATCATAGAGTAATAAAATATAGAGGGTTAGCAATAACCCCACCCCCTTGCCGTTCATTTCAATACAATTTGCTCATTGGCGTTTTGAAGCACCTGGAAGACCGCCGCAATGTAGCGTCTACTTCTGCATTTGACTACCAAGAATTGGTGGTCAAATGCGGTCAAATGTGGTCAAATGGTCAAACATCAAATATCTAAATACTGAATGGAGTAACTTATAAACTGTCTGGTGTGTTCACATGAGACTGAGTAGAGTAGACCATAAAATGAAAACTGAAAGCCTGTGTTAGCCGCCGTGGCCTAGAAGTGGGAGGAGTCAACCTTTCGAATTGATAATTTAATTTGTTGTTCAACTAATTTAGTAATGGATTAATTGGATTGGCAACTAATCCCTGGCGTTACCGTGGCTGTTTCCCACTTAACCATAGTTTTTTTCCAGCGTTATGTGTAACTAGACTAGAGAGGAGTAATTAAGACATCTCTAAGTAAGTAAGTCAGTAGCCTTGTGTCAGTAGCATTGGGTCCCATTTTTAGAGTCTTTGGTATGACCCGGCCGGGAATCGAACCCCGACCTCCCAGTCTCAGGGCGGACACTCTAACCACAAGGCCACTTAGCTGGTACATCTCTAAACCTAACCCTAAATATGATTCATATATAATTTAGACCACCTGGAACTCTCTCAAGGATTACTGGTGGTCCCCGCACCACCTGTTGAAAAACCCCAGGTTTAGATAATGGGCCAGTTTTACGAAAATAATCATGAGTTGCAGCCGTAGTGTCAGCCATCCTAGTGACTTCTCTCTTCCACTTATTTTTGCTCCTCTTCCCTCTTCCAGTTGCAGCACATGATGGTGATGACTGGCTACCCAGACTTCCTGCTCAAACCTGAACTCATCGATCAGGAGTATGATGTGAGAGAACTCTTCTTCACACTCGCACACTTATAGGTTTCATGACATTCTTTTTTTTTTTTTTTTTTTTTTTTTTTTTTTTTACTTTTAGGTCAGTGGTTTTCAACCTTTTTCATACCAGGGCCCACTAATTATTCTGCATTTTAGCCAAAGCGAACCATCATTTGATGTAGAGTGTAGTCTCTCGGAGCCAAAACTAAGGATTTTCGTGTTTGTGCGTGTCCACAATGTAGGAGATATAACTGGCAGAATGTTGGTCAAAATAACAATTCTATTACATTTACTAAATGTGTAGATGTCATTTAGAATATAATTTAACTCTTGCGTCACGGGCGATGAAGTCGCACCCATACCATTTTCAGTTACAGGACTTTTACTAGGCAAGTAAAGCATCAATAATAACATCAGTTGTTGTTGAAGTTGCAACAGACACGCAGCATGCATAAAGCTAAAGGTCTGACTCAGAGAGTTTTCTGTTTTCAATGATGAAATGCTGTTGGTTTAGTGGTGACACAGCTGTAGTTAGTTAGTAGCAGTAGTAGTGTTTCAAATCATTTTAAATAGAAGCACTGAAAAATATCTTGGGTTGTTTTGCATGCCATCATGTTTGGTGGGGCAGACTGGGCATTTAGGGAGGGCATTGCCCCCATGCCCATGCCTAGATCCGACCCTGGTTGTTCTCACTTTAGAATAAATATGAATAATCACAGATCTCTCTCTCTCTCTCTCTCTCTCTCTCATCCACAATGGGTCACTCTCTCGCGGTTCTCCAGTTCGAGGTGGACGAGAAGACCTACTTCAAGAACATCCTCAACAGCATCAGGTTCAACATCAAGCAGTCGGTCAAGAAGATCCACAAAGAGGTGGACAAGACGGCGTGAGTTCACTTTCAGCTCTGTTCACCATGACCCTCTCTCCCTCTTGGTTAACCCATTGTGTCCTGTCTAGATTTCTAGTTTCTGAATAACATAATATCCAAAGATTTGCACCACGTTTTCACGATTTTTCAAAAATAGCAGAGATACAAGCTCATAGCGCGCCACTCGGTGGCGCGCTATGAGCTTGTAGATCTGCTATTTTTCAATAGTTAAAACATAAATGCTTAGAACACCAAAACGCGTTCAGTACACTAAGGGTTTTTGAAAAAAAAAAGGCTTTGTCAGTCTCTTCCTAATATTATGGTCAATGACCATAATATTAGGGATATTATGGTCAATGGTCAGTGTGAAAACTCAGACTGAGTGGTACAATCAGTGAGGAGTTACGTCCGTTCCAGACAGACATTCATTCATTCAGACATGTCCTTAATTATAGTATGAATGTTAAACGATTACAAAACGAGAAATTAGAAATTAAAACGAGAACAATTACAAAACGAGAAATTAAAACGAGATCTCATTAGGTATCTGTAGTCTGAGGCAATTTTAGTTACAATAATATATATATATATATATATATATATATATATATATATATATATATATATATATATATATATATATATATATATATATATATATATATATATATATATATATATATATATATATGACATGCAATTAATTCATATAGGATCCACTCACCTTTAAGAAACAGTTCTGGGCAGCAACAAGACATCTTAGACCCCATTAGCATTCCAAGGTGTTCAAAGCATCAACAGTATTATTAGTCCACGCATGCATGCACGCACGCACGCACGCACGCACACGGAAATCATGCATTCCCCTTTTATCACCGAAAAACGTGGTCCCTTCATCAGTCACAGTGTCTGATGGTGTCTCCTCCATCTCTCTGGCTCTATGCTGGACCCACAGAGACATCAGTCTTCACTGCTACAGCAAGGGCATCTCACACAGCCTCAAAGTTATTCATGCAGAGCTGCTTTAAGTGGATGTTGCACAGAATACCGGTAACTCTTTCTTCGTGAACTAGAGCGGCGGTGACCAAGCTGTGTGGCACCGAGTTGTTGCTGGCGGAAGTTGGAGATCCAACTTCCCACTTGGCTATGCAATACCCATTCCACGCATCAGTCTGTCTCTTTTATGCCCATATGGACATTTCTGTGTGACACAATGTGTCCCTGGCTCAGTGTATCCCTTTATTCCTAATCATGGAGTTCATTGTTAAGACTTGTCAGCGCCATATCTGGAGTTGCCTCCAGCCTGGGCCGTGGCTTTTGTGCTGGTCCTGGATCACTCCTCTTGTGGCAGGGTGGTACACGTGAAGTCGTTGGCCTGAACAGTTTGCGAGTTTTATTAGACAGTACAGTCAAAACATAGGATTGATCCAAAAGGAAAACACCAAATAAAGACCTTGAGGTCTTATTTCCGGTCAGGTCCCATGCATTCAATACCATAAGAAAAAACGATTTTGATCGCCCAATCACTCAAAATACAAAATTATGTCAACATGTACTGTACATGTTAAATTATGAATACAATGATGAAAGAAGTTTAAATAAAAAAAAGTGAAAGAGGTAAAAGTAAGTAAAGTAAATTTTACGGAGACCAGTTTTGAAAGGGTCAAGGGATGTTGGCATGTTTTTTTTCTGCCTGTTGGTAAGGCGTTCCACATTTTGATGACATACGATCGAAATGAGTTCAGTCTCTCCTTTAAGCTGTATCTGAGCTGCACATATTTTGTTGAACTCCCTCTTGTGTTGTGGGAGTGGAATCCGTTATCATTAAGAAAGCAATTGTATAGGTAGATGGTTATTATTATGGTACTGTATCGAATCTTGTAAACCGCGTGTACGATTACAAACGTACACAGAGAGATCTAGACACAGACACTTTCACGTGCATTTACAGAAATAAGGATAGAAGTTCTATCCACTCACATGTAATATAATGATGCAAAGTGTATGTGTGTATGTTTGACGTAACCGTGTCTCTCCACTGCAGGTGGCTGCTTCCTCCTCAGGCTCTGAATGCCTACTATCTCCCTAACAAGAACCAAATGGGTGAGTTCTGTGTGCTGTAGCCTGACTCCTCCAGCTGGTGGCAGCAGTGAGGTTCCTCCTCCTGCTCCTATCATGGAGAATTTCGGGCAGAGACTCAGTGTGACATATTGAAGCTGTGCCACAGGGCAACTGTAAACAACAACAAAACTACAACTCGGACCAAATGGACCCAAAACCAAATGGACCCTTGCGGGTCCATTTGGTTTCATTTTTACACTCTCAAGAGTTAAAATATTTGTCATCTGAATTAGCGCCACTTAATTAGTTTACACTGTTTTGTTTGCAAAATCCAGCCTGGAATTGTGGCCCAAAACCAAAAGAGTTCTTCACTTTTAGGTCTGTGGTGAGAAATGAAAATGTAATCAAATGGTGGTCCGTGGCTCAAATGCTGAATAAACCTGGTCCCTGGAGTCAAAAAGGTTGAAAGCCACTGGCCTATACAGTATATTTAACCAGTAACCTAAGCGTTACTTTGGAACTGAAAATTCCAAAAGCAACCATATCTAGACTAGAACCAATGTTCTTTTGGTGGAAAGGTGAGGAAATCTGATCATAAAAACCAGATGAATCTGCCACAGGAAATATAATCCCTGGGCAGAATGGTCTGAGATTCTTCATTTCACTCACCCCCAAGTGGTGGGTGACCAATCACAGTCCACTTTTTTTTTTACTCTAATGTCTTTGTAGCCGACCCTTGGAAATAAATCTTCCACACCGACATTCCAGATGAATACCTCTCAAAACAATCTGCTGCTGCAATCTCACAATTTCCTAGCCTGGCCTCTGTCTGAATTGTCATTCAGACTGAAGTCCCTCTCTACCACAGCAGTTTCTAGGATGCGCGTTATCAAAGCAGCAGTCTAAACGGTGATTGGTTCATATGAACCCATAAGAATATTGGTAACACAGACGACGTTGGGAATGAAGTGAGTGACATGGCTGTTGGCAAATCAGGTGCTGGGATTGGATTTCCAACCGGCACACACGGCCCCAAAGGCAGGGAAGCCAGTCCTTGAATCGCAGGGAATAAATAAGCTAGTATTTTTTAAGGTGCTGATTCAGGGCTAAGCCAGGCTAACAATGTCCCACATAAACAGCTGGTGTTCACGTTTTTTTAAAGTTTGTGTCTCCCTTCCTCAGTATTTCCTGCGGGCATCCTACAGCCCACCCTCTACGACCCAGAGTTTCCACAGTGAGTATCTTTTCCATACTCCCCAGACCCCTTCAAAACTAAAAGCCGTAAAACGGTTGAGGATAGGAGTTTAAAAATTGAAGAGGAAAACCAACAAACTAAAAACCTCTGCTGCTTGTTTTCGCTTTGCATTTGCCTCTGGGTTTGTCGCCCAATAGAGTGTGCATGACAGGATAGTGTACAGATCAAAATGACCATTAATCTTCTACATTTTCTAGTTGTGTAGACCTGGGAGAATTCACATGATGAATATTTTAACTCTTGAGAGTGAACATGAAACCAAATGGACCCACAAGGTCCATTTGGTTTCATGTTTACGCTCTCTAAGACTTACATCCATTTCAGCAACGCAACTTTTTTAGGTGGCATTTCTAACTGAAATATTTCCATCACAAATCAGCAAATCGACACATATCGACACATTCATATTTTAATGTTGTTGTGAGTTGCTCCTCAGGCATATTGATTTACCCTTTCCTTATTAGGATCCATGCCCTTTTTGCCGATTTCCCGCTTGTCATTCACTTTGGATTAGAGTAATAAATTAACTCCTTATCCCCCGAGGACGATAAAACGAGTTGCAGACAAGGTAAACAAGATTCTTTACCGATGCCATGAATGTAAAGACGTGCGTTGTTTACCCCAATGATTAATCCACTTTAATCTCATTCCATGCTAACCGAATTAGCATCTTCGGCTAACATTGGGATCGTGCTCTCGTAAATATTGTTGAAAATATGGGGATGCACACGCATTTGTGCACGCACCGTGTTTAGGTCCACATCTGAGCATATAGTGGCAACTGACGGGCCAGATTGAAGCTGATTTCACTTTATGATGAATGTTGTCATTTTAGCTTCAAAGGATTCCCTACACTGTGTGTGTAAGGCAGTGGTGCCCAAAAGGTAGATTGTGATCTACCAGTAGATCACACAGACCGAGCAGGTAGATCACGACAGTCCCCATAGATCTGTAACTCTTGAGTTGGACTCTCAAGAGTCCACGCAATTAGAAAATGGAGAATAATTATTGTTTTGACCAATGTTTTGCCAGTTCTCTTTCCCAATTGTGGACAAAAACGTGAAAGTTCTTAGTTTTGGGTGCAAGAGACTAAACTCAACATTACAAACTGTCAACTCAAACCCCAAATACTGTTTTCAAACGTCAGTAGTAGCATATACTGTACAAGAAAACCTTCCAATTCTCTCCCTCTATTTTTCATTTTAAGCGCATTATTCTTAAACACTATAACAGTAAGTAACACCATCACCACTATTTCAAAGCTCAAACTTTCTAGGGGGCCTTGAAATGGATTTTCAGTAATGGAACAATCACATTTTTGATGTGTAGATCTTGTTGAGCCGCTCATTTTGAAAGTAGCTCCCAAGTCAAAAAAAAGTGTGGGCACTCCTGGTGTAAGGCAAATGGCGTGCATGTTTGGCAGGAAATGGCCCAATAGGCAACGGTGGGATCGGTGAGGGTGGGAGGGAATTAAAGGCAGTCACACGTGTAAGTATATGTAATCTTGAAAGATGTACAGTATATGACTACTGTTTGTGTGTGTGTTTTTTTTTTGGTCAATCATTCAATTAATTAATGCATGTACACGGCAATCTGGACCAAATGGGGGCGCTACAAGCTGGCAAAATGGCACCTTAGGAGTTAAGTGTTAGGCGGTCCCAGAAAACAACCGCACTTACAACTATTTCTTCTCCAATACAATACGTTGGCTGTCTTTATCCATCCATCCATCGATCCATCGATCCATCCATCCATCCATCCATCCATCCATCCATCCATCTTCATCCGCTTATCCGAGGTCGGGTAGCGGGGGCAACAGCTCCACCAGAGAGCTCCGGACTTCAACATAGCCTTATTTTTTTCCCAACAAACACATTTCAGTGGCTACGCTGGTTTTCAGAATGCCTCACCGGAAGTTCTTCCTTTTATTTACTTGGAGACAAATAATATACTGTCTCACGTGACCCGTTCAACTCACTTGTTCAACAACAATGACATATTTTAATCAGAACAAAATGCCATTGTTGTACAACTCCAGAAAGACACCGTTGTACTTTGTCAGGCAGTGATGATTGGCCAGCCTGAGCCTGAGGGGAACTTTGATATTGGTTGTCATGGATACACTTTCTGGACTGGGTTTAAACATGGCAGGGAACAAGGAAAAGCTACCATTGTGAATAAAGTACAGTCGAATATAACAGAACCCTCCTCCCCTGTAGGCTAGCTTCAACGAGTAATAAACTCCAAAAGTTAAAATTAAGTCAAGGATCAAGGTTGAACTTCATGGTTACAACCTGTGTAGCGGGTAGATAAAACTCTATTTGTTTGTCTTCCTCTCAGACCAACGCAGCGGCATAGAGATAGCAGAACGTTCAAAGACAACAAAAACACAGCAATCACTGCAAACACAGGGACGGAATAATGAGCGCAAGAATGAGCAACGTGTGAATAAATCGAGTGACTTTATTTTGTGACAAACGGGGCAAATTTGAGCTTATCAGGGAGCAAACCGGTTTTACGCCAGATGAATCACCGCGTGTGCGTGTGCGCTTGCGCACACACACGCACACGCACACGCGCACACACACACACACACACACACACACACACACACACACACACACACACACACACACACAGACATCTATCAATTCTATCAACAATGAATGCTGATTTTACCATGTGTTGTGATTATGTGCAATCAATGGGACGAATTCTCGAAGGCTGTGGTGTAGCCGGGTACGGTGTAAAGTCTTCTCATTGGCTGCATGGCAGCAAATCGGGTCTGGGGCCTTGTGTGTAGGCCAAAAGCCTGTACCACCAGACCTGGGCATGGGCTTACCAAATAATAACCCATAATAATTAAAACCAGCCACCAAGAGCTTCAACCCTTGATGAACAAAGCAGGGGAGTACAGTAACATTTTTTATTGGAGAAGTCAGGTGATTTCTGGAATTTTTTGAATTGCAGATTTTGATCATTTTGGATAATTATTTGGTAAGCCCAGGCCTAGCGCTGGTGGTACAGGCTATTGGCCTACCACAAGGCCCCAGACCTGATTTGCTGCCATGCAGCCAATGACAAGACTTGCATCATACCTGGCTACACCACAGCGTTCGAGAATTCCACCCAATATGTGTGTGCTGCGTGCGTGCATGCGTGTGTGTGTGTGTGTGTGCATGTGTGTGTGTGTGTGTGTGTTTGCATGCTTGCATGCGTACCGGGATGTCTATTGGCATGTGGATATATCTTTGTGCCTATTTTGGAGTTGGAATTGAATTATCGTCCCCATTGTCCATACTCTGTGCATGCAACCGATCGCACACTGTGCTCTATCACATTGAGTGTAATGAAGCTTCAATCAGACATTTAGTTCACAGAGAGAGCAGCGGTCACTGAGTAACAGTCTATCGACTAACTGTCACAAAGTTATTTCCACACGCAGCAGCCTTACCAATCACTGCACTGCTGCTGCCGCTGCTGCTGCTGCAGCTGCTGCTGCCCTCCCATTGCTCTGTTCGGAATCTGCATGGACCACACACACACACACACACACACACACACACACACACACACACACACACACACACACACACACACACACACACACACACACACTTCAAATTAACTCCCGGACCGCCAAAGTCGCACTCATCGGCGCAGAACAAAGGCGCAGAACACGATGAAATATAGATTTCATTCTTTAATCCATCTATTAGTCCGAGTGCATTGGCTGATAAAGATCCCGTGACTTTCATTTGGGACAGAATGGGTGCGAATGGGACAAAAAAAATTGTCCCATTCGCACCCATTCAATCCAATGCATTCAAAAGCCTCTCCTGAGAATCACAACCTGAATGTCGTGGAGCGCACGGGTAGATCCACTAGGGCTAGACGTCACTTCCTGGTTAGTCAGCATGACGTCATCACACATCCTGTTTAGAAGATCTGGCG
This sequence comes from Benthosema pterotum, assembly GCA_039105355.1. Classification (NCBI taxonomy): domain Eukaryota; kingdom Metazoa; phylum Chordata; class Actinopteri; order Myctophiformes; family Myctophidae; genus Benthosema; species Benthosema pterotum. The sequence goes on along the minus strand of CM076977.1, from coordinate 48,992,750 downwards.
CTTCAAAATAAGTTTTTTTTTTTTTAACCAATTGCACTGGCTTGAGCCATGGCATACAGCAGAAAACGACAAACACGTGCTCATGGTCGGTGTGTTAAGATTTCAAGGTGATGAAACAAATGTGAATCTTTTAATATATGCAGAGAGTAGAAGTCACTGTTGCAGGAACATCACGGCCAGAAGCAGTGTTAGTGCTGTTGACTACAACTGAGACTAAAATATAACAAAATGCAAAGATAGTAATACTAAGACTAGACCAGTGGTTTTAAACCAGTGGTCCAGGGACCACCAGTGGTCCTTGAGAGGGTTCCAGGTGGTCCACAGGCTAAACGATGGACAGTTGGTTAACCAGCGTTAGTTAGTTGCTTTGAGATCGTAAAAATGAAACCAATTGGACCCTGTTTCCACCCTGTTTCCACTCTCAAGAGTTAAAACATTCATGTCAATTATGTGAATTAGCCTAAGTAAGTCTACACAACTAGAGATTGTAAACGATTAATGGTCATTTTGATTTTTGATTGTTTCCCAAATCCAACTTGGTATTGTGGACAAAAGTAAAAATAAAGCTTTAGTTTTGGGTCTTTTTGGCCAAAATGTCATCAAATGGTGGTCCATGGCTCAATTTCCGAATAAATAGTGGGCCCTGGTATAAAAAAGGGTGAAAACCACCGGACTAAGACTGGACTAAGACTGACAATTTAAGAAGTAGAACCAGAAAACGCTGTGCGATAAAGCAGGCTATTGGATGTTATTAGTCGCATTGAAAATTAAAAAAACTAAAGGTGCAATTTATTTTCTCCGGCGCGAAAAGCCATGAACTCGCTTTTTTTCTGTTTCTTCTGTTATGCTGTCGCCATTACTGATGTCCACCCACATGCTTTATACAAAGCTACATTTAAAAAGCTCTAGCCTACATGCTGTCTATTATCGTTCTAGCAGTAACCCACTGTTCTCTTTACTGCTTGCAGGTCTCTGAACTATGGAGGGATAGGAGCCATTATAGGCCATGAGCTCACTCATGGTTATGACGACTGGGGTAAGAATGACAAACATTTGGTCCACAATCACCAGGCAGTACATTCATCGCGTAGGTGATGCAATGGTTCATAGGGGCAGCTGTGGCTCAGGAGGTAGAGCAGGTTGTCCAATGATCCCTGGGTCGGCGGTTCGAATCCCGGCTCCTCCTGTCTACATGTCGAAGTGTCCTTGGGCAAGACACTGAACCCCAAATTGCCTCCAATGAGCTGGTCGGTGTGAGCTTGTTGCCACCTTTGGTGTGTGAATGTGGGAAGGGAAGACACTACTTCCCAATATATGAATTAATGAATGAATGGACCATTGTAAAGCATTTGAGCACTTGGAAAAGCGCTATAAAAAATGCAATCCGTTGTGATGTGTCCACTAGGGGGCCAGTACGATCGCCACGGCAACCTGAAGCAGTGGTGGACGGAGGAGTCTTACAAAAAGTTCCAGAAGAGAGCCGAGTGCATCGTCAAGCTGTACGACAACTTCACTGTGTACAACCAGATGGTGGGAAGCGCACAGGCACGCACACTCATGCAAACACACAAACACACGCACACACACACACACACAGACAGACTGAGGATTGAGCAGCCGATATGGGGGATTGAGAACAGGACAGGTGTCAGGTGTTCCATGATAGGAGGCAGCCATGCTTGTGGAGTGATCAGCCATGCTTGTGGAGTGATTAGCCCAGACGTGATCTGCAAGGCTGATTATGCAAATCAAAATCAGTAGAAGTGGGGTTTGTACGGTAGTAGGGGTTGTGTTTGCCAACAAATCCAGGAAGGGGTGAAATCCATTTGCGACCGCTATGATATGATGAGATGAGATGAGATGAGATGAGATGAGATGAGATGAGATGAGATGAGATACCGACAGTGATGGGCAAGTTACTGGGAAAATGTAGTAACCTACACTACTTGTTACTCTCGAAAAAAAATGTAGCTAAGCTACACAACAAGCTATCCCTAGTAAATTGTAGCAAGATACACTACAAGCTACATGACAAAAGTAGCTTGATGTAGCTTGCTACATCAACACTAGATATATAAAAATATATTTCTCAACTTAATGTACAACTTTCTGAATAATAATCATAATAATAAAATAATATCAACAAATGTGTATTATGTATATTAGAGGGATGTATATTTTAGGTTTTCTACCCATTAAAAATGAGCAGAATTTGAAAATGTGTGCGGCAAAAAGTAGTAAGCTACAATCCTTGTTACTCAAAATAAGTAGTGTAGCTTTACTACAAGCTACTCGAAAATGTAGTGTAGCTTCACTACAAGCTATTCCCAGAACAAATGTAGTAAGCTACACTACAAGTTACGGGAAAATGTAGTTAAGCTATGTAGCTTAGCTACTTGTAACAAGCTACTGCCCATCACTGGATACCGATATTAAAAAAAATCAATACTGCCCAAGACTAGTAGGATTATCACTGAGCACCGGTAATCCACGACACAGCTCCAACCTAATGCATAGAGAAATACTTTTGCAGAATGTACACAGAGAATCCGCGTTGCCATGACACAAATCTCCCATCAAGTATAGGGAAGGGTAAAAATGACACAGATGCTCTCCAAGCTGTAGTGTTTACAGTTATAGAGGAACAAGTGGAGTGTGGTTAACAGTATTGGATCTTTTCCCCTCTCTGTCCAACAGGTGAACGGTCGTCTGACTCTTGGTGAGAACATAGCAGACATGGGAGGACTGAAGCTCTCCTTCTACGTGAGTAAAAACGTCTCATGGGTACCATGGATGTGCATGGCCGACGGCCAGAATCATTAATAAAGCTTCTTTTCATTATCCGATCAACACATTTGCTGGAAAGGAATTCTGGAGAAATTAATATTCTACTTGAATGAGTTGGTAATCTACCCGTATAGACCGATATACTGTGCAGGACCAGATGTAACATTTCCCAATTGGAGGGGCAGGCGAAAATGGTATGGGTGCGGCTTCATCAATGAACCCGCACCCGATACCATTTCCGGTTACAGGACTTTTAGTAGAAAAGCAAAGCATCACTCATAACATCAGTTGTTGTTGAAGTTGCAACAGACACGCAGCATGCATAAAGCTAAAGGTCTGACTCAGAGAGTTTTCTGTTTTCAATGATGAAATGCTGTTGGTTTAGTGGTGACACAACTGTAGTTAGTTAGTAGCAGTAGTAGGGCTTCACATCATTTCAAGTATACCCTAAGCATTTTAATTTGAAATATCTTATCTTTCTTATCTGAAATTTGGTTTGTTTCGCATGCTATCATGTTTAGTGGGGCAGTCAGGGCATGTCCATGCCTAGAGTCATTTATTGGATGAAAACAAAAACCCAAATACCTGACAGGTATTAATTGCTCTTATTTTGAAAGCGCCGTAAATCTCACATTCCGTGAAATCCGAGATGTGAAACTGGATGTAACTGAACGCTGCGTGTACTGTGTAGCGAGTGACGGACGTTTGTCTTTTTCTTTACCAGGAAAATAGATGCTGTGATGTGTATGATGTGCTGTGTGGGTGATTTGATTATGGGCCAGTGAATAAGGCTTGTTTTGACCAAACGTCTGTGTTTATTAGACATACATAACAAAACAGAAATACTGTAACAAAAACAGCAACAGAATACAGCCAAACACTTGATCTGAAAGGGGTATATATATACAGTAGCTTCCATTTACCGTAAGCACTATGCAATCAATTCCTAAACATGACATGAGAAATAACCAGGCCCGGATGTACCACTTCCCAAATGTGGGGGGTGGGGGGGGGGGGCAGGCGAAAATGGTATGGGCACCCATACCATTTTCTGTTACAGGACTTTTATTAGGCAGGTAAACATCAATAATAACATCAGTTGTTGTTGAAGTTGCAACAGACACGCAGCATGCATAAAGCTAAAGGTCTGACTCAGAGAGTTTTCTGTTTTCAATGATGTAAATGCTGTTGGTTTAGTGGTGCCACAATTGTAGTTAGTTAGTAGCAGTAGTAGTAATCATTTTAATCATAAGCACTTTCATTTGAAATATCTATGAAATGTGGGTTGTTTTGCATGCTGTCGTGTTTGGTGGGCCAGTCAGGGCATTGTTCCCTCGCCCATGCCCATGCCTACAGTAGATCCGGCCTTGGAAATAACCCCAACGTCCTAACCCCAAATATTATCACAAAATAAAACACGATACACATATCGAGGAATATCGTTTTCTCTAGGGAAGCATTAGTTATCTCCCCAAAGGCAGTGCTAATGGATCGGATTATTGTTTAGCCTCCATCACCTGTGTTTTATGCAAACTGAAACCCCTGCATTGTCATTACATCTCATTTCTTCTCCCCTGTGATTCCACTGTGACTGTGTGGGTGACATACAGTAGATCTTGCTCTCTGTTTGTTATGGTATGATGCATTTCCCCTTGGGGGAACATTAACCACATGAGCCATAATGGTGTTCCTACTCTGAGGGGGGAATAGCAAGTTCTACGTTGTACAAGATCAGTTTCGCAATCAGTTATTCTCAGATAAGACTTCTGGTGGAAAGGGACCAGAGAAGATTCCATTCAATGCGCTATAGCAGGGGTTTTCAGCCTTTTTGATGCCAGGGCCCACCATTTATTCAGCATTTGAGCCACGGACCACCATTTGAGGACATTTTTAGCTCCAAAGACCTAAAACTAAAGAAGTCTTTTGGTTTTGTTCACAATTCCAGGCTGGATTTTTTTTTTTTTTCAGTGTAGCCTTCTTAATTAAATAGTGCTAATTCAGATGATAAATATTTTAACTCTTGAGAGTGTAAAAATGAAACCAAATGGACCCTTGCGGGTCCATTTGGTTTCATTTTTACACTCTCAAGAGTTACATCTGGTTAACCAGCTTTCCATCATTTAGCCTGGGGACCACCTGGAACCCTCTTAAGGACCACTGGTGGTCCCCGGACCACCTGTTGAAAACCCCTGAGCTATAGGGTTTGTAGAGTTAAAATTTAAAGCTTTATTAGACCACGGTGGTGAAGGGAGACACATTTAAAGTGGTAATAGCATGAAATGTAACTCTTTAATTGTTCCTTGTGTGTTTTAGGTGCTCCCATGTGTGTTTTCTATCGGCCATAATTTATCTAGTTTAAACAATCAGTCTTTCATATCATATAGGAGCTTTAGCATAAATTGCTCTCGGGAACAGCTTGTTTGATCTTGTCCTCATGATGATGTCATCAATGTAATCTGCTTTGTATAATTCCTCCTCTGCTTCAGTCTTCAGTTCCTAATTTGCATTTCCACTATGTCCACCATTGTTGATTTTCCAAGTTGACATGGAATTTAAACAAGCCTAGTTTTATCTAGCATCAGTATTAAAATTTTGAGTGGCGCGATACGAGTTTGTAGGTCCGCTATTTCTGGAAAATCCTTAAAACTTGGTAAAACGTCTTTGTTTCTGGGAGGGGGGGGGGGTCCCTCCATAAGATACAAGCCTTACTAGACCACAGTGGTGAAAATGGGTGGAGTTCCCCTTTAACTGTCTGTCTCTCCCAATAACTGCCCCCCCCCTCCCTCTCTCTCTCTCTCTCTCTCCCTCAGGCCTACCAGAAGTGGGTGAGGGAACACGGTCCAGAGAGACCCCTGCCTGGCCTTAAATACACCCATGAGCAGCTCCTCTTCATTGCCTTTGCACAGGTAGCAGCTCTGAGCTCTGTTCCACCATGCTGATGCAGCAGATCGTTGGCAGTTTGAATGGAGACGTTTTAATGATTGTCCTCTCTCTCCTCAGAACTGGTGCATGAAGAGGAGATCTCAGTCCATCTACCTTCAGCTGCTCACCGACAAACACGCTCCGGAGCACTATAGGTACGTGTGCACATGCACGCACATATACCTGCACACATAAACAGTGAGAGAGAGCAAGAGTCTAGCGTAGAAACAAAATTTTTAAAGAAATTTTACTGTGTGTCTGTGCTTCTGCGTACCAACAGCTGTTGGACTCTTTATTGATTGTATCCAGAATACTAGTAAAATTTTGCAAACTCCGTTCACTTCACAGGGCGGTTAGTTGAAAACGATGTATTTTCAACTCCAGTTTGTCCCTCTTCAGGTTGCATGAACAGCGCTCGAGCACTCAGTTTCTGACCCCTCAATGTCGCAACCCCTCCTCAAACGAGGGAGGACCCATGGCACGCTGCTGCAGGATCCTCGCTATGCAGTATTTTGTTGCGTTACAGCCAAACGCTCGTCAAAATGTCCAAAAGCGCCATTAGTGCGCAATGTGTCCAAAAAGCAAGCGCCATTAGAGCGCAATGTGTCCAAAAAGCAAGCGCCATTAGAGCGCCATTAAAGCAATTCTTTTGATATTCCACTAACACAGTCTCCGAAGATACGCAAAACTAAACTCCCACCTGAACGGCGCAAAAAAACACGTGTTTGCAGTTCACGAAGGATACATGGCAGCGAGATGTACTGCAAAATATGCTGTGAGCATCCCAATCAGCTAATAAAAATGGCAACTTTTATACAGGGACAAATACAGAGAACGACAGCTTTGTCCACCAAGCCGTCAGAATGCTGAACTCCCTGCCGCTTCTCCCTCCCACTGTGCACGCATACACGTGCACACAAACGCTGGACTAACAACCACATGCACGTGCACACGCACGTGCACACACACATGTATGCACTCACACATGGACAACATGTCCTGTTTAGTTTTGTCTAGTTCCTGTCTAGCTGTCTGTTGTCTGTAGCTTTCATACTACTGCCACTTTGCCATACTTGGTTATAGCTTAGCACCTTCACCTCAAGTTAGGTGTTACGGTTAGCACTTTAATGCCCTGGTCTGTTGCACTATTGTTTGTCTCGTCTATAGTGGTCGTCTCGACTATTGTCGACTGCACTGTGGAAAATGGAAACGTTATTTCATCCCGGTATATGTCCTGACATACACTGGAGTGACAAATAAAAAAACCTTGAACCTTGAAGAGAGACAGAGAGACAAAGACGACTCTTGATGAGGACGAGAAAAGCAAAGACCACGTCAAACATAGTTTGTCTAATTGTTCAAACTTGGTTATTTGTGGGAATAGTCAACACACATGCGAGCACCAAAAACACAAATACAATTAATGAAGTTGATTTTATATATACTGTAGTATATTCTTGTCTCCTGCAGAGTGATCGGCAGCGTGTCTCAGTTCGACGAGTTCGCCCGTGTGTTCCACTGTCCCAAAGGCTCACCCATGCACCCTGTGGACAAATGCTCCGTGTGGTGACCACCGCTGACCCCTGACCCCAGCCTGGGATGACCTTTGACACCTCCACAGCCTCCTCCTCCTCCTCCTCGTCCATCTCGTGTCTCAGATGACCTGTGTTCTGCCTTTTAGTTTATCGCCGTCCCGTTTCATCATAGTACTGGATTTTCATACTGTTACGCACCGTAGCACGTAAACTCCTCATTTCCCCACATATGTAAGACTGAGAGCAATCATTTATTTATTTATTTATTTAACATTATCGGTCCGTAGGAGAGACAGTTATCATAGGACGTTATCGGACCATTTGAATTTATCTATTTTTCTACGTTTGGACCAGCATTTTATTTCAACTCATCTATTTTTGTATCTCAAAGATATAGCATTGTGCATACCAAGTAACAAGCATACTTTTAAAGCATATTTTAAAATCAATTATAGATAACTTATCAGCTCAAAGATGGGGCGGTCGACTTGCTTATCTAAAACACCAAATATGGTCACCTAAGTGAAGGAGGACTGGCATGGATTTACAATGAACTGAGTCTCACTGGTTGGTGAAGACTGTTTTTGGACAACTCGACCCTCTCTGAGTCGGAGACAACTGAACTGTCTTACAGAGAGCAACCGGACCAATTAGCATGAGACCCTTGCATGCACATTCTCAGTATAGGCCTAAAGGGAGAATATTCCCACTCTGTCCCATTACCCTGCTTTCTAAACTGCCCCCCTAATACCACATTAACAGAGCACTTTTGGTATATATGTACTGTATATCCTGAACTGTGGTCAGGCTTCCTTGGATCAGAACTAACCTCCCCATATAGTCAAGGCTCATTTTTGCCTTTTTTTTCTTGTTCAAAACACCACTTATCGACATTCACATTTTTTCAGATTCCAAGGGCCCTATTTTGATTGTCTTAACGAGGAACTCCACCCATTTTCAACATTTTAATATGACATCAATATACCTTAGAGATATTGTGTGGTGATGATAAAAAAAAGTTCCCCCTAATTCTGTATTTCCTAAAAATTAACATGGTGAAATACATCTGATGACATCATCAAGATGTGTTTCACCATGTTTGTTTTTTTTTTTTTTGTTTTTGTTTTTTTTTCAGACCCCTTTTTCCTGAGAGGGTACACATTTGTATCCTCTCAGGAAAATTTTGAAAATGGGCGGAATTCCCCTTTAAGACAATCAAAAATCTGGCCCCTATTATCTTAGGATTTTCTTGAAACATTTGCCTGTTTACAAAACATGCCACACATTTTGAACGTCTGATCTGCCTTCTACTTAGAGGGACTTAGTGGGTGAAAGCGATTCACCTCAACTCATAGGGAGTGAATGATACAAATGATTCAAATGTTCTTGTTAGTTGAACATGAATATTATTATTTTTTTATACATATATATATACTGCAATTACGAAATAAGGATGCAGATAATTTGCTGAGCCATGTGACGATGACCACTATTCTAATTGGCCTTAACAGTTTGTGAGTTGAGGTCACAGGACTTAAGGCCCTGATACACTAGCAATATTTTGATCAATATCAACTAGCAATGTCAACATCAACGAGGCAACATGATGAGACACACGGCAACAGGCAACATGATGAGACACATGGCAACAGGCAACACCTCCCATTAAATGGGAATTCCAGCCATTTTCATTCTTTTCCTGAGAGTGTACAAATGTGAACCAAATGGACCCGCTAGGGTCCATTTGGTTCACATTTTTCACATTTGTTTGTAAAAATAAGCCTTAGTTTGCATTGGATCATTTCCACCCAACTGCCACCCAACTCAAAATGTTCATTTAGCGGAATAAAGGTTACAAAATCATTGTTTTTGTCCACCACAGTGAAGCAGCAGCCATGTTTTCAGTCTAGGAGAAAGGATCAGGTGACGCCAAGGAGGGCTGTGATTGGAGGAGACCGAAATGTTGCCCAATAGAGGGCGCTAAAGATCTGACTTTTCTGAACACCCAGGAGTTGATAATTGACGTTGCTTGTTGATGTTGATCAAAACATTGCTAGGTGTATCAGGGCCTTCAGACAGCCATGGTAGGCCACACAGCCTGTACTGACGAAGATGTGGAACTTTTTCTATTTGGAAGTGACTTTGTGCTGTAAAAAAAAGGGAATGGTCACTGGTGAAACGACCACAAGTTACGATTAATGTGTTTCTGCGTCGACATCTTGGATACTGTGAATCGTAAAGCGTTTTTTTTTCTCTCTTTCTTTCTTTTTTAATCCTGTGTGTTTTTATTTAAAAAAAATCTGTAGTTATTTCAAGGTTTGTGATGCCAAAATGATGCCACAAAAATTGTCTCCTTGTCTATCCTGTCTGTCTATCCTGTTCGGATACAGTGATGAATTGTAGGAATGCCATGATGCCCAAAAACACACAATACGATAACATCTCAATAACACAATCTCAGGGACCACCGGTGGTCCCTGAGAGGATTCCAGGTGGTCCCGAACCCAGGACCCTTATAGATCTGTAATGGACCCGCAAGGGTCCATTTGGTTTCATTTTTACGCTCTCAAAGAGTTACATCTGGTTAACCAACTTTCCACTTTTTAGCTTGGGGACCACCTGGAACCCTCTCAAGGACCACTGGTGGTCCCCGGACCACTGGTTGAAAACCACTGATATTAGGCTACCTTTCATTGGATGGGCAGGATGCACGTTTGGGTGGGCTCTGCCCACCCCTGCCCCCCTATAGATCCGGCCCTGTTCGAAAACCGTAATATAGTTGAAATTCGAGACTTCCCCTCCATAAATAGCTGCTGCCATAGTGCGTTTGTATGTTTCGAAGGAGAAAATGATATTTATGTGTTGGATTTTTTTTTGGGGGGGGGGACATTTTCTTTCAGTGTACCATAATGTTTGTATATTTTCAATCTTTTATGTATGTGTCGTATGGCCCAACATACAGTATGACTGTATATATTGTTAATAAAAGTGTTTTACGTTGTATGCAGTTGATGGTATTTTTTATACTTTACTTCAACATTCCAGGTGACCAAATGGTGTGTAACATACTAGTCCTACATAGGCTGCTTACACCTTCATGGTGCCTGAAAATGAATCTATGAAACATTTCCTAGTTTTAGAAATATAGTGGTTTCAAAATTTCTATAATGTATATACAGTACAATGTATAATGGGGGTCAATTACAGATTTGAAGAAAAAAAAAATAGAAAGTGCTGGAACCTTTAGGGTATTTTATGAGTTATTTCATTGAATTGCCCAAAGCATTCTCAATGCCATATGCCGTCATGCTACAAACTTTTTCACTACCGATTAGCAGTGGTACTAAAGCCTGTCGTTTTTCTTCGATTTCGTCATTTTTTGAGAATATATATATGTATGTGTGTATATATATTTCTCTATTTAATCAACACATCTCGAAAATCTTCCAAAAATTATGAAAAACGGCATACTATAGCATGTTGTCCGAGACCATGCACTATGACTATAGCCAGTCGTTTTTCTTCAATTTCGTCATCTTTTGAAAATCCTCAAAAATTATGAAAAACGACAAACTATACTCTGTTGATTTTTGGTCGATTCTGACTTTTTTCGAAATTTCCTCAGGAATTCCCAAAAACGGCCTATGTCCTATATGTCCTATAGTACGATCTCCAGGTACTATATAGCTTATCGTTTTTCACAGTTTTCGTCATTTTCTGAAGATCCTTGATAACGCCGTGAAAAACATACCATACTTTGTCGATTTTTCTCGATTTTGTAATTTTTTGAAAAACCTCAAAAATCCCCAAAAATGATGAAAATGGTATACTATAGTAGCTTGTCAAAGACCATGTACTACATCCTGTTGTTTTTCTTCAATTTCATAATTTTTCAAAAATCCAATTTTCGAAAATCCCCAAAAACGATGAAAAACGGCATAGCGAGATTGTCCGAGACCATTTGTTGTTTTCGAGGATTTTCAGAAAATGAATGAAAACAGGCTATAGTACATGGTCTCGAACAACATGATATAGTATGTCGTATTTCATCGTTTTTGATGATTTTCAAAAAAAAGACAAAGTCGAGAAAATACAACATACTATAGTACGTTGAAAATCTTCATTTTCAAGGATTTTCAAAAAAATGATGAAATCAAAGAAAAACGTAAGGCTATTGTACATGGTCTCAACAACATGATATAGGCTATTTTTTGCCGTTTTTGAGGACTTTCGAAAAATGTGGAAATCGAGAAAAAAACAGCATACTATCGTATGTCGAAAATTGTCGTTTCCGAGGATTTTCGAAAAATGACGAAATCGAAGAAAAATGACAGTTTACAGTACATGGTCTCAAACAACATGATATAGTAGGCCTTTTTTTTGTTGTTTTGGAGGATTTTCGGAAAATGTCGAAATCGAAGAAAAACGACTGGCTACAGTATAGCGAAAATCGTCGTTTATCGACGATTTTCGAAAAAGGACGAAATGGAAGAAAAAAGCTCGGCTATAGTACATGATCTCGAACAACATGATATAATATGCAATTTTTCGTGGTTTTCAAGGATTTTCGAAAAAATACCGAAATCAAAGTAAAATGACAGGCTATAGTACGTGGTCTCAAACAACATGATATAGCAGGCTGTCTTTTGTCGTTTTCGAGGACTTTCGAAAAATGTGGAAATCGAGAAAGAAATGTCATACTATAGTATAGTATGTCGAAAATTGTCGTTTCTGAGGACTTTCAAGAAATGAAGAAATCGAACAAAAAGACAGGCTATAGTACATGGTCTCGAACAGCAAGTAGGCAATTTTTTTGTTGTTTTCAAGGACTTTCGAAAAAATGACGAAATGGAAGAAAAAAGCTAGTACATCATGATCTCGAACAACATGATATAATATGCCATTTTTCATGGTTTTCGAGGTTTTTTTCGAAAACTAACAAAATCAAAGAAGAACAACAGGCTATAGTACATGGTCTCAAACAACATGATATAGTAGGGCGTTTTTGTCATTTTTGAGGATTTTCGGAAAATGACAAAATCGAAAAAAAAACGACAGGTAGGGGAGAATGAGGTTAGTAGTGCCACGAGGCAAGTAGTTCCACCCCCCTTTACTTGAAAACCATAGAAGAAATTGGTCATTTGACCATTTTTTTCTGAAGAGGCAGCCATTTCACACATCCTGGAAAAAGAAGAGACACATGGCTTGAGAGGTAAGCACATTTAAGTTCAAAAAACACTTTTATGCCCTCCAAAGTAAATTTTCGAGGTTCATATTTCTTTAGAGGTTTTGTGTGAACCGTTATATACAGGTTTGAAAATAGTTCATACCTGTTTTAGTGCTTTAGTTAGCTACAAAATGGGTCAAAACAGTTAACTTGATGCTAGCTCAAAAAAGTGTGAGCATGCATTCTTGTTGAAATGGTGGGGTGGGGGTCAGTGGTGCCAAAGGGAATGGGTCAAGTTGTGCCAGTGGCACTACTTACCCCGACTACAATTTTGTCTGTATTTTTTAGTTCATGGTACTTTATTTCAACTGTACGTTGCATTATTACATTTCATCATTAAAACTATGTGCCATTCTTCATTGTAGACCACCATCATGCCACGTTATTACAAAAGGAAGAGTGACAGGCTTTCAGCTTCTGTTGAGGAGTTGGAAAGGGCAGTGCAGGAGGTGCAAGATGGGAAGTCCCTACGTCAGGTTGCAACCGAAATGAAGATCTGCAGGATGACCATTGCAAGATATATGACGAAGAAAAAGACAGGAGAAGTAACAAAGACAGGCTACCAAGGGACAGGAGAAGCACACAAAGTCTTTGATGATAACATGGAGAAAGAGCTGGCTGACCATATCAAGAGACTAGCAGATATGTTTCATGGCAGAAATGGAAAAGCGACAGAAAGGGAAAGAGAAGAAAAGAGCTATGAATGCCAAAACCAAGAAGAAACCAGATGTGTCCAGTAGCTCAGAGGAGAGTGACCTCCCTATCCCTCTTGATGATGCCACTGATGATGAGATTTCAGATTTCCAGAGTGATGATGGTGATGTTGGTGACAAGGATCTATCTGTTGGTGACTTTGAGGTTTGTGGGTAAAAAATCCTCATATAACTATGTTGGATTGGTTGAGAATGTTGAAGGTGACGAGATCAATGCAAAGTTTCTCAAGAAAAGTTCTAAGAGGTCTGTTGGTGGAAAGCCATCTTTCACATTCAGAGAGAATGACGAAGGAGTCATCCCTAGAGGTGATGTACTCAAGATACTGCCTAAACCGCAGAAGCTTGGTGGTACAGCCAGAAGGGAGCATACATTTGTATTCCCCTGCAGCATTGAAAATTGGAATGTTCAGTAGTAGCCAAGGCCAAATCTCTTAACAGTAGGCTAATTGCAGTTGATTAGGTCGTGGCAGCATGTGTTCATGTGGCAGTAAAGATTTTGAATTGATAGCAATGTTGAAGGTGACAAGATTAATGCAACATTTCCAAAGAAAGGTTCTAAAAGGTCTGTTGGTGGAGATCCCACTTATTTTTGTATTACCCTGTAGCAAGAGAAAGAGAAATGTTATATTATGCCTAGGCCACATTTCTATTCAAGCAGTTGGCTAATGCAGTTTATCAAGGTTCTTGGAGAGATGCAGAGATGATGTTGGAATGAAGGATAAAGAGATGATGTTGAGAGAGAGAGGGGAATGGAGAGATATTGGCAGAGAGGGATGGATGGAGAGATGGTGAGAGAAGGATGGAGAGATGATGTTGGGAGCGAATGAGAGAGATGATGTTGAGAGAGGGATGGAGAGATCATGTTGGCAGAGAGGAATGTATGGAGAGATGATGCGAGAGATGGAGGGAGAGATGATGTTAATAAAGGGATGGAGAGATGACAAGAGAGAGGGAGGGAAAGATGATGTTGAGAGAGGGATGGAGAGATAATGAGAGACGAAGGGAGAGGTGATGTTGAGAGGGATGGAGAGGTGATGTTGGATGAGAGGGAACCTTGTTTTGTTCTTAGCACATGTTCATGTGCACATTGTTGAAGTTTACATTGTTTACAAGTAAATTGCTCAAACCATAGCCTACTTCAATAAAGCAAATGTACCTAAAAGTTGTCATTGAGTGCTGTTTTCCTTATGTGAAGAGTTCAGTTCATTGTCTAAAGTACAGTTCAAAGGAAACTGCCCAAAACTACATTTGAAGCCAATTTAAGTAAATGTGTTCATGTTGTGAACTTTGAATAATTGTTAAACAAGTAATTGTGTACTGAATTGACTTGATCTAAAAGTGCCTTGTGATTTGTGAGATGTGAAATAGCCTGTTTTACTTCAATAATCCATGGCACAATTTACCCCAGTGAAATTTCTCTAATGGCACAACTTGCCCCGCACTCGGGGCAAGTTGTGCCGCAAAACCACTTTTTTTTGTGAAGCTAGATTTCCGAAACAATGCATTTTAGATTGAAAGTTATTGTTACCAGAGATGCAAAACATCCTAAAGTATATGTACATATTTTGGTTTGGGGCATAACTCTCATTGTCTTCCTTCAAAGACACTTTAAGTGAAAAGTGGCACTACTAACCTCATTCTCCCCTACATGGTCTCGAACAAATAGTATGATGTTTTTCATAGTTTCTGAGGATTCAAAAAATAAAAAAGCTGAAATCGAGAAAGAAGAGAAGAAAAGCGGTGGGCTATAGTACATGGTCCCGAACAACATGATATAGTATGGTGCTCTTCATCATTTTTGAGGATTAAAAAAAAGACGAAATCGAGAAATAACGACATACTATAATATGACGAAATTGAAAAAAAAAAAAGACTGACATCGACAATGATTGTCGGATTTTTTGAAAAATGCTACAAAGCGACAGGTTATTGTACATGGTCTTGAACAACATAATGTAGTATTCCGTTTTTTCGATGTTTTTGAGGATTTCCGAAAACTGAGGAAAAAAAGCTCACTAAAGTATGTTGAAAATTGTCGTTTTCGAGGATTTTCAAAAACCGATGAAATCGAAGAAGAACAACAGGCTGTAGTACATGATCTTGAACAACATGATATAGTATGCCATTTTTCATTGTTTTTGAGGATTTTTAAAAAATGACGAAATCGGAAAAAAACAAACAAACAAAAAAAAAACAACAGGCTATAGTACATGTTCTCAAACAACATGATATAGTATGATGTTGTTCGTGGTTTCTTAAAAGTCCTCAAAATTATGAAAAACGGCAAGGCTATAGCATAGCCTTGTGTTTTTTCCTTGTGTATTTTTGAAATTTTGACATTTTTCGAAAATGCTCAAAAATCCTCAAAACGGTGAAAAATGCCAAGGTGTGCAAGACCATAAGGCTATAGCTTTGTGTTTTTGCCAGGTTTTTTCATTTTTTGAAAATCCTCAAAAATACTCAAAACGATGAAAAACGGTAAGGCTTTGCGTTTTTTCGAAATTTTGACATTTTTCAAAAATCCTCAAGATGATGAAAAACAGCATGCTGTGCAAGACCGTAAGGCTATAGCCTTGCGTTTTTGCCAGATTTCGTCATTTTTCAAAAATCCTCAAAAATCCTCAAAACGATGAAAAAATGTAAGGCTATAGCCTTTTTTTTTTTTTTTTTTTTTTTCTTGAAATTTAGACATTTTTCGAAAATCCTCAAAACGATGAAAAACGCCATGGTGTGCAAGAACATAAGGCTATAGCCCTGCATTTTTGCCAGGTTTTTTCATTTTTTGAAAATCCTCAAAACAATGGAAAACGGCATGCTGTGCAAGACCGTAAGGATAGCCTTGCGTGTTTGCCAGATTTCGTCATTTTTTGAAAATCCTCAAAAATCCTAGAAACGATGAAAAACAGTAAGGCTATAGCCTTGCGTTTTTTTTTTTTTTTTTTTTTAATCATTTTCCGAAAATCCTCAAAACGATGAAAAATGGCATGAGGTGCAAGGCCGTAAGGCTATAGTCTTGCGTTTTTGCCAGGTTTCGTCATTTTTTGAAAATCCTCAAAAATCCTCAAAATGATAAAAAACAGTAAGGCTATAGCCTTGTGTATTTTTGAAATTTCGACATTTTTCGAAAATGCTCAAAAATCCTCAAAACGGTGAAAAACGGCATGCTGTGCAAGATCGTAAGGCTATAGCCTTGCGTTTTGCCAGATTTCGTCATTTTTCAAAAATCTTCAAAAATCGTCCAAACGATGAAAAACGATAAGGCTATAGCCTTGCGCTTTTTTCAAAATTTTGACATTTTTCGAAAATCCTCAAAAATCCTCAAAACGATGAAAAAGGGCATGCTGTGCAAGATCGTAAGGCTATAGCCTTGCGTTTTTGCCAGATTTCGTCATTTTTCGAAAATCTTCCAAAATCGTCAAAACGATGAAAAACGGTAAGGCTATAGCCTTGCGCTTTTTCGAAATTTCGACATTTTTCGAAAATCCTCAAAACGATGAAAAAGGGCATGCTGTGCAAGACCGTAAGGCTCTAGCCTTGCGTTTTTGACATTTCTCGAAAAATAACAAAATAAACAATGGAAGCAAGCCTTTGGTGTTCCTGTCACTTTCTATTTGGCATTTTGTGAGCTCACCAAACAGCCGGCGTGGCTCACTGGATAAAGGTTGTGCCTGGAAATTTGTGGGCCCGGGTTCAAGTCCCAAATGTTGTACCGTGTGCGCTGTCAACATATAGCAGAGAAATAAAACAAGTAATTCTAGTACTTTTCTTTGTGATTTTCATTAAAAAAAACAATACGACTTAATATAGTACCGTACTATGTCATCCAAAACCATAAACTACATTATATCTTTCATTCACTTTTTACTTTGAAATGTTTTGTTGTTTCTGATTTTTTTTTTCTTTTTTTGTTTTTTTTTTTACTTAAACACCCAATGCATTTTCAATGGCAATAGCACAAACTTTATTATGCTATTCCTCCTGCATACCTATAAACGCCATTGAAATGTTTCATCGTTTTAGAAATATATGTGCTTCCAAATTTGAGACTTTTTATAATGGGGTCAATGGGAGCTACAAGGGGGGTATAAAAATCACGTTCACCAAAAAACTTCATTCACACTTTTTATATTCAGCTTACAGTGGAGATAGATGTTGGAACTTTTTTACTTTGAAATGTTTTGTAGTTTCTGAGCTAACTTAAACGCCCAATGCATTCCAATGGAAAACTTTATTATGTTATTAGTCCTACATACTAACACGTAGAAACCCCATTTAAAGCTATTTAGGCTCATCTTACGGTGGACATGGTTGCCTGAAAAGGAATCTTTGAAATGTTGCGTCGTTGTAGAAAATTTTAGAAATATATAGCTTTATAATTTATAATGGGTTCAATTCAATGTTGTTCTAAAAAGTAAGTCCTTGAGCGCGGTTTGGACTTCCAAACTCCACACGCCTATTGTCTTGTGCCAAACCCACTGTGCCACCTGAGATGTTTGCATGTTGTGGCTAAGTCTTCATTTGGCTTTGAGTAGCACCATTCTTACAGAAAAATGACATCTTGTTTATTATTATTAAAAATAATCCCAGGATTTTGTAACCCATTTTTTCACCCAGTGCCAATTCCTAATGTGATCCTGGGCTCTACACACCCTCCACCAACCTGGGGAGGGAGCAGACTGGGCTCATGCTTCCTTCAAGGCATGAGGAGTTGCGCTGCCTTCTTTGCACCTGACAGGGAGTTTCCCTGGTTGGACGTAGCACGTGGAAGGAACAAGTTATTCCAACCAGTTCCTGTCTCCTCCATCAGGCAGTTTAGAGCCCAGGATTACGATGTTTTTGTGGGGGTATCTACCCTAGGGGACACGGGGAAAACATGCAAACTCCACACAGAAAGGCCCTTTCACCAACCCCGCCTCGGGTATGGGCACTGATGACATGGAGGAGCAGACACGCCGCCAGCACCCACAGCAGCGCCCCTAGCGGGAACCGAACCCAGGACCTTCTAGCTGTGGGGGCCGTGCACTAGCCACCACCCCACCACCGTGCCCCCCCGCTGTGAAAAATGACATCTATCTCTGATGTTTTTTTATTTATTCCTATGAAGTATGTTTGCCTGAAAAGGAATCTTTGAAAAGTTTCATCGTTGTAGAAATACAAAGCTTTATAATTTATAATGGGGTGAATTCAATGTCGTTCCTAAAAGTAAGCACTTGAGTGGGGTTTGAACTCCCAACCTCCAGATAAAGGCCTGTTGTCTGGGGCCAAACCCCTGTTGTCTGGGGCCTGTAGCACCATTTATACAGAAAAATGACATTGGTCTCTGCTGTATTTTATTTATTCATTAAAATGATGTTGTTTTTCCTAGATTTCGACATTTTTCAAAAGTCTCAAAAACGATAAAAACGTCATACTATAGCATGTGGTCCGAGAAAATGACATAATTCAGATGTTTAAATATAATTGGACCCGTAAGGGTCCATTTGGTTTCATTTTAGTAGTTCACTACTATGCCAAGAGTGTGCAAAGCAGTCATCAGATCGAAGGGTATTTTACACCTTTTTTTTTTTTTACGTACATAATTCTGCATGTGTTCATTCGTAGTTTTGATGCCTTCAGTAAGAATCTACAATTTAAACAGGCCTAGTCATGGAAATATTCTTAACACATTGGATGAGGTGTGGCCAAACATTTGGCCTGTAATACAACACATTAGCAGGGGCCTGCAGGGAATTGAACCCCATTCCAGTAAACCAGAAGTCCCACACCAGTGCCTTATGCCTTTGTTGCAATTTACAGATCCAAAACAAATCACAAAAGTAGGCAAAACTAGGCATACAGACTACAATTTGGAATTCCCAAATAATTCCCACTGTACATACATACTTTAAAAGATGCTATTCCTTCATGGACACGTACGTAGGCCGGTTAGCTCAGTTGGTTAGAGCGTGGTGCTAATAACGCCAAGGTCGCGGGTTCGATCCCCGTACTGGCCATGATTTTTCTCTACCTCAACTGCCTTTAACTCATCATAGAAGCTCAAATTAATTACTCCAATAGCAACAGATGTATGTATGTATGTAAATGTATGAGTACGGGTAATTACAAATGTAGGATACTGTTAGCTCCAGTCCATAGCTCCGCTGCCGCCCATAGCTCCACATATAGCAGTTAGAAGCAGCGGAGCTATGGACCGGAGGCTAGGCTACTGTATTCAAAATATGATGATAACGATTCAAAAATTAAAAGAAAACAAGGGCTCGTCCGGGATTTGAACCCGGGACCTCTCGCACCCAAAGCGAGAATCATACCCCTAGACCAACGAGCCGTGCTGAACGCTCATGTACAAAGTTAAAATTGAACATCATGTGCATATAAAAATAACGTTTACCAAAACCAACACGGCTTGTGTGATTATAACGCCTACTTTCCTTATTGGAAGCGCTCAGAGCCCCTCAGATAAAATTGACTTTTTGGCCATTACGCGATTGTTTTTAACTGGAAAAACAACCAGGATTTGCGCCCTCTACCGATATGCCAAGAGATAGGGAACATTTTTTCCTCCGGTGAAAAACCACCGCGTTCTGCCCCAAAGTCATTTTATCCGTGTGGTGGGGGATTAACAGTGCTACCTATTACCTAAATACGTGAAATGTAGTAACGTATCGTGTTTAATTTTTCCCCAAAACTACGACCAGTCCTAACTATATAAACAAATTATCTTACAATTTCCTACATAGACCTCGTGGCGCAAGGGTAGCGCGTCTGACTCCAGATCAGAAGGTTGCGTGTTCAAATCACGTCGGGGTCAAATTGTTTTTGGACTTGCTTATGCATTAGTTAGACTTTCCTCTAGTTAGAGGGCGGTCATTTGAATAGATACCTGTAGACTGATAACGGGAGAACAAGAGCTCTGAACAGTTCTCATATTGGGGTCAGAAAAGCCCAAATATGGAGTGTGTGTTGCACACACGAACTGACATTTCTGCATGGTTTATAAAGTACTGGCGGTGGGGACACTAGCACCCCCCCCCCCCCCGTATTTCACTCATTTTCAAGTACCATGCCAAAGTCAAAACAAAGGATAGCCTACTATAGCCTTCTTTGCATAATAACAGCTTTGTTTACCTGATGGCACATTCTCATACACTGTAAGCAGCGTATGGATCCAGCTGTGGTTTATAATAAAGTAATCTCACTCACTATGTTCGAAATTATGACTGGTAAAGTAACCATACCACCCTGACATGCTTAAGTGACACTAGATTAAACATTGGCCACATTACACTTCACTTCAAAATAAAACTCTGCGACAGATAAGACGAATAGCGAGCCTCTTACAAGCAAAATAAACAACAGAACAGATTTGTCAAAAGGAAGGGAAAAAAAGAAAACGAGGGCTCGTCCGGGATTTGAACCCGGGACCTCTCGCACCCTAAGCGAGAATCATACCCCTAGACCAACGAGCCATGCGATCGCAAGGCAAATATTGGCTTTAACTACATGTAAATCGATTTGGAATGCTTTGACAAAAAAGATAAAATGATGATCTAAAGTGGATTTTTTCATAAGCACAACAAGCACCACCTGTCCACCTCTATCTTTAGTGTTCGTTCCGGAATCGCATCGTTAAAGATATTGCAATGCCTACAAAACACGGTCTTTCTAAAACAAACAAACAAATACGGTATCATAGATGAAAATTAACCTTTTCTTGCCTTTACCATCTCATTATAGGCTACAACGAAATAGATCGGATATAAAATATATATATATAAAAATAAAAGAAACAAAACTACTACTCACAATCGTACCAGTAAAGGTCTAGGCAGTAAAGCTACAGTGGCAAGAAGTAAAGTAGGACTTCTGGTCATACACTACAAAGTAAAACGAAGACGACGGATAGGGTCATTATGCTGCATTTTATTTTGAAACCAACAGTTTACGTCTGCCCGACAGATGGAACTGATGTTGATTTCAGTTCATTCAAACTGACGGTACCCGCCCGGAGGGGAACAGTAGCCGCAGCAGTAGACGCGTCGCCATGGAGACAGCTGGGTGCAGAGGAAAACGGTAGCAGTGAGTGTTGTTCACATTCAACATGAAATCTGGCAAGAAATCGGCCTGATATTTACCCTAAATTCCCGTTCGATCTGGCTGCTTGATTGTCGTCACTCAGGAAAAGGTAAAGAAGTCCGTGACTTGTTTTCCTAAAGAACGAACCTAGTGTTAAGGCTCTAGAACTTGTTATGAAGTTGTTGCAGATTTGTCAGCCACTACTAACTTAGAAATCATTCATTAACCTGCAAGGAGAGGCAGAACGGTACAGCCTCAACGATTTGCTGTTAACTTTGTCTTGGATGTAAAAGCAAAGAAAGGAAACAAACAATAGCTTATATAGTTGTATGCTTTATTAAAAAAAAGGATGCACTTCGACACTGATGCCATTCTTGACATCCCGTCCAGGGGCGGATTGGCACATATTGTAACTCTTAGAGAGCGTAAAAATGAAACCAAATGGACCCTTGCGGGTCCATTTGGTTTCATTTTTACACCCTCAAGAGTTAAAATATTCATCATGTGAATTAGCCCAACTTATAGTCTACCCAACTAGAGAATGTAAAAGATTAATGGTCATTTTGATCTGCATGTTCCAGGCGAGCATCTAGCACATTCTAGTGCATTTTGGAAGTGCCACTACTAGTGCATTTTGGATCTTGTCCAGCAGGCCACTAGGTGGCGCAGGCCACCGGGAAAACTCCCTGTACTCCAGATGGCCAATCCGCCCCTGCCCTGGTCTACATACAACACAAAGACAATGTCCCACTCGGACAGTGTTGGGGCCAACACCACCACCGCCTCAGAAGCGCTATCCTTCCTACATCAGCGGCTCCTGGTGACCGAGGAGCAGGCCGAAGCACTTATCCAGGACATGGGGTCACTTGGAGTCTCCGGAGAGCACGTCTCATTAGCCAAAGAGAGTAAAACAACATCCTTCCAATTACAACCGGCTGTAAGTCCTTTGAAGACGCATCGATCCGCAGCAGCAGCAGCAGCAGCAGCAACAGCAGCAGGCGGGGGAGCTGCCGGTGGGGGCGAAAGCACTTTGTGGCGATCACAGTGCGATTCTCTGGTGAGTCGCGTGTGTCACCTGGAGAGCCTTCTGCAGACCCTCAAGCTCGCCACCTTCCGCCTGGAGACGGAGAGAGAGCTGGATCCTTCTCACCCAGGTAATGGCGGGAGGCCCCAGCAGGTGGCTTTATTTTACTTGTGTTTTAGTTTATTTTTGAGGACTGTAGCTGTCTCCCCCGTAAGCTGGTGACTATGTTTCACCCCATGTCCGTCTGTCCGTCCGCGCATCTGTCTGTTCGTACGTCTGTCCGTTCGCTGTTACGTCACTCGCAGGTGACGTAACAGTTGCCTTTAGGGTTGAAACATAGTCATCACCTTATGGTGGTGAATCACCAGTATGGCTAGTCACCACCAGTGACTGTTACCCTCACAGGGTGGCTGTTACGTCCCCCTGTGAGGGTGACTGTTGCCCTCACAGGGTGGCTGTTACGTCCCCCGGTGGGAGTGACTGTTGCCCTCACAGGGTGGCTGTTACGTCTCCCTGTGGGGGTGACTGTTACCGTCACAGGGTGGCTGTTACGTCCCCCTGTGGGGGTGACTGTTACCCTCACAGGGTGGCTGTTACGTCCCCTGTGGGAGTGACTGTTGCTCTCACAGGGTGGCTGTTACGTCCCCTGTGGGGGTGACTGTTACCCTCACAGGGTGGCTGTTACGTCCCCCTGTGGGGGTGACTGTTGCCCTCACAGGGTGGCTGTTACGTCCCCCTGTGGGGGTGACTGTTGCCCTCACAGGGTGGCTGTTACGTCACCCTGTGGGGGTGACTGTTGCCCTCACAGGGTGGCTGTTACGTCCCCCTGTGAGGGTGACTGTTACCCTCACAGGGTGGCTGTTACGTCCCCCTGTGAGGGTGACTGTTGCCCTCACAGGGTGCACAGATCTTGTTCTTCCTATGTCCATTACTTAATGGTGATGTACAGTAAGGAAGTAAGACATGCTTATAGCAAATGTCATGAGTATTAGTTCGCTTCGCTCAAACACAAGTAGGCCATAGAAATGTGCAAGTTTGCACCATAACGATTTTCTCCCCTTTTTTACAAGAGGCATGAGACTAAGACGCAGCAAGTAGCCTATTGTTTAGGCTACTGGCGGTGCATGGGTACGCTCGCCACCCTCCCCCGTATTTTCACTCCTTTTCAAGTACCATGCCAAAGTGCCAGAGTGAGCTACTATAGCTTACTTCGCATAACAACAGCTTTGTTTACCTGATGGCACATTCTCATACACTGTAAGCAGCGTATGGCTCTAGTAGGACAGGCCAAATGCTGTGGCGTTGAAAACTCTGTGCAGTATGTTGACGTCATCCTTCTCTGTGTCATAGTCTAAAACTTTTTCATTCAAGGAAGGCATTCCTTGCAAAGATTTACTATTTTACAAAACCAGAAGGCTAAACTATAGGGCTAAAATGAATTCATTTTAAATTAAGTTAATTAAGAATGGATCTGTGAGCAGTCACTGTCAGTTCTTCTGTGCCCATGCACACACGTAGGCACGTGCACGTGCGTGCATGCGCTTTGCATGTATGTGATTGTGCATGTACGGCCCTACATGCACCCACTGTCATTGTACAAACGTGACATCATTGTTGGAGTTGGAATTAAGCAGGGGCATATGTAACATTTCCCATTTGGGGGGAATTGGGGGGCAGGAGAAAATGGTATGGAGGCGGCTTCATCGCCCGCGCCACGGACCATGGAGCCGGCCCCATACTCGGTATCGGTTACAGGACTTTTAGGCGACAAGTAAAGCATCAATAATAACATCAGTTGTTGTTCGAGTTGCAACAGACACGCAGCATGCATAAAGCTAAAGGTCTGACTCAGAGAGTTTTCTGTTTTCAATGATGAAATGCTGTTGGTTTAGTGGTGACACAGCTGTAGTTAGTTAGTAGCAGTAGTAGCGTTTCAAATCATTTTAAATATAGGCACTTTAATTTGAAATATCTTGGGTTGTTTTGCATGCCATTGTGTTTGGTGGGGTAGACTGGGCATTTAGGGGGGCAGTGCCCCCCCCATTCCCATGCCTAGATCCGTTAAGAAGTTAAGAGTTTGGGGACCACCGATCCACCATCGACCGTACCTGGCAGGTTTCCTTTAAAGGGGAATTCCACCCAATTCAACATTTTTTCTGAGAGCGTACAAATGCAACATTTGTTCATTTGGTTCCATGTGTACGCTCTCAGAAAAAAGAAGCGTCTAAAGAAATCCATTAACACGGGGAAAATAAATCTTGATGAGGTAGGCATCAAGATGTTTCACCATGTTAGTGGTTTTCTTCAGACCTAAATTTCTTGGGAACACAGAATGGGGGAAGTTTTTTATCATGTCCACCCAGCACCTCTAGGCCGGGTATACTAATGACATATTAAAATGTTGAAAATGGGTGGACTCCACTTTAACGGTTTTTGATCCCTATTCTCTTGGTTGCAGCTCGTCTCAAGGAGCAGCTGGAAGCCCTCCAGCAGGAGAACATGCAGGAGCAGAGGGCGTCCAGGAGGGAGGCCATGAGGCTGCAAGACCAGCTCGACCAGGCCTGTAACCAGAGGGATCAGGCCCTCCTAGAGGCACAGAGGCTGAGCCAGGCCCTGGAGCTGGCTACAGCTGCCAAGGTAACACACATCTTATTAAAAGGGGGAAGTCCATCCATTTTCAACATTCTAATATGTCATTAGTATACCCTAGACTCCTAGAGCACGGGTTTTCAACCTTTTTGACTCCAGGGACCACCATTTATTCAGAATTTGAGCCACCAAAATTAAAGATTCATTTTGCTTTTTGTCCACAATACCCAGGCTGGATTTCACAAACAGAGCAAAATGACCTTTAATCTTCTACCTTCTCTAGTTGAAGTGTAGTGTAGTGTAGACTTGGCTAATTCTAGTAGTATAGACTTAGCTAATAGTGTAGTGTACACTTGGCTAATTCAGATGAATATTTTAACTCTTGAGAGCGTAAAAATGAAACCAAATGGACTCGCAAGGGTCATTACTACACTCTCAAAGAGTTACATCTGGTTAACCAACTTTCTATATTTAACTGGAACTCTCTCAAGGACCACTGGTGGTCCCTGGACCACTGGTTCATAACCATGGTACCCTTTCACAGGCCGGTCAGAGTCAGCCAAAGGGCCGCATTTGGCCCCCGAGACGCATAATGCCCAGGTATGCTCTAGTTATTATTATCTTATTTACAATGTGAATAATAAGTATACTTAGGGAGACTGTCTAGATACCCAGAAAGGCACTAATAAGGCCTGTTTACATTGGGCTCCTCCATTTTCACTTTGGCAGAATATTTTGTCACATACAAATATACACTACTATCAGTGTTGTAGTGGGACTTTTAGAAGTAGGGGGACGCCTCTTAGGCCGAATTTTCTTAGGCGGAATTCCACCCATTTTTTTTTTCTGAGAGCGTACAAAAGCAAATGGACCCTATAGCGGGTCCATTTGGTTCCATTTGTACGCTCTCAGAAAAAAAAATCATTAACATGGTGAAATACATCTTGATGATGTCATCAAGTTGTATTTCACTATACTAATGATTTTTTTCAGACCTCCATTTCTAGGACACGCACAGAATGGTGCATCTGCGCAACACACACAGACACGCTATTAAAACAAGTATAGCATATTGAGAAAGATTGTTTACAATGCCTAATTGTATCCATGAAAGTAAATGACAAGACAAAAACATAGGCCTACTTTTGCCCCAAAAATATTTTAGAAGTGAGGGGACGCCGTCCCCCCACGCCCCCCCTCCACTACACCCTAACTACTATGCACAAAAACAAACAATAAATTCACAAAACAGGCAACATGTTTTTAGTCTTGCAAGGCTGCACAATTACTTGTTGTGGTGGAAATGGCATTGTCAGTAATAAGCAACTTTGTTGGTCAACTTTTACCCAATCAGGGAAGAGAATCATCGTGCCATATAGGCTAGCAGAGTCACAAATTAGTCATATCCAGTCAGAAGAGTGAACACATCATCTTCTTCCTGGACAAAGGCCTTCAGTCTATTTTAATCAGACTAATTTAATCAAACTAATTATGTATCTATATCAATGCAAACCTCTTCGAGTACAGCTATTGTTGTCGTTAACAATACGGAGCGGCTCAATTCATTGCCGAAATCCTCCCCAGCTTCTGGCTGCCAGATGCTGTGGGTTCGATCAATTCTCAGCGGATGTTTTACAGAAGAAGACAAAGAAAGTCTCGCAAAAGCAAAAAAGCTTGTGAGATTGAAGATGGCACCGCAAGTCTATGAAACCCATGCATTAATTAAGTATTCTAAAGGGGAATTCCACCCATTTTCAACATTGGAACCCGGATCCAGTTGGTTCACAATTGTACACTCTCAGGGAAAAAAAAGGTCCCAAAAGAAAAATCAGTAATCAGTAGATAATGATTTTTTCCAGACCTCCATTTCTAGGAAATACAGAATGGGGGGAACATTTTGTCTCCACCGTAAGGTGGTGACCATGTTTCAACGCCCTGTCCGTCCCTACGTGCGTCCCTCCGTATGTCTGTCAGTCCGCTCCGCTCTTACAGTTGCCTGCAGGGGTAAAATATAGTCGCCACCACTACCAGAATGGGGGGAACTTTTTTGTCATGTCCATGCTACACCTCTAAGGTACATTATAATGACATAGTAAAACATTGAAAATGGGTGGAATTCCCCTTTAAATAGTTTTGCCACTTGTAAGGTCTGTAGACTGTGATTCGATTGACTGACTGACTGACTGACTGACTGACTGACTGACTGACTGACTGACTGACTGACTGACTGACTGACTGACTGACTGACTGACTGACTGACTGACTGACTGACTGACTGACTGAATACATTTAAAAAGCACAGAGTACAGTCAAACACTTAAACGTTGTATGGCAGGCAAGGAATTGTGAATCATTTGTACATCTATTCATTACTTATTTCATGCCAAACCTTATCATTTTGTACCTGGATGCAGATGGATGCAGCTGTGACTGCCGAAGAGCTGAGAGTAATCAATCAGCAGATGAATGAGAAGCTATCGGAGGTGAGTGTCTGTCTGTCTGTCTGTCTGTCTGTCTGTCTGTCTGTCTGTCTGTCTGTCTGTCTGTCTGTCTGTCTGTCTGTCTGTCTGTCTCACCCATCCATCCATCCATGATGATGATAAATAATTATTTGTATTTAAGGACAACCTAACCACTTTTCAACCTAACTTCATATGATTTGCCACTAATGTTAATGACAAAATGCCACATTTCAGTGCAG
Organism: Benthosema pterotum; assembly: GCA_039105355.1. Lineage (NCBI taxonomy): Eukaryota > Metazoa > Chordata > Actinopteri > Myctophiformes > Myctophidae > Benthosema > Benthosema pterotum. The sequence goes on along the minus strand of CM076977.1, from coordinate 48,965,179 downwards.
TGGTTTTCAGACCAAACATTCAAACCTTTTTCATACCAGAGCCCACTATTTATTCTGCATTTTAGCCACAGACCATCATTGATGGTGAGACCCAAGTTTTTGTCCACAATTAGTAAGTAAATAAATATAATGTAACTCTTGAGAGTGCAAAATGAAACCAAATGGACCTGCAGGGGTCCATTTGGGTTCATTTTACGATCTTAAAGTGTTACAGATCTATTAGGGTCCATTTAGTTACCAACTGTCAATCATTTAGCTGGGGACCACCTGGAATCCTCTAAGGGACCACTGATGGTCCCTGGATCATTGGTTGAAAACCACTGTCATAGGGAATCCAGGCTTTCTAGTCCTTACAAATTGTAATGCGATAGTAGACGGCATCATTCTCACAATAAAAATAATAATAATAATAATAATAATAATAATAATAATAATAATAACAATAGTTTTTTGCGTTCACGGCAGGCATTTTCAATTCAAATTGATAGGCTTTGTGTACGCAAGTAAGCCGGTGAACACACATTGTACTTTTGCCATACCAAAATACGGCTAATGATCACAAATTAGTGCCTTTCGTGAACACGGCTGTGTTGACACTGTTTTATCAATGGGGGCCGCAGAGATCTATGGTGTACACGGGCCATATTTTGTGTGCACGCCCAATACTTTAGTACAGTCCAGCCATGGTTGGTTCTCAAAGTGTGTTTCGGGGGCCCCTGTGGGTCCAACTACTGTATGTACAGTGCCATAGTTTGTGTGCATGACCAATAATTTGACACAAACATTTCTAGACTATAGTACAATCCAGCCAAGGCTGGTTCCCAAAGTGTGGTTCGGGACCTCTGGAGACCAACTATTACATGGGCCAGAGTTTGTGTGCACAAACAATAGTTTTACAAGAACATTTCAGGTTAATTGCAGGACAGCCTCGTACAGCCACGGCTGTTCCCAAAGTTTGGTTCGGAGACCTCTGGGAGTCCAACTATGTACAAAGGCCATAGTTTGTGTGCACGGCCAATACATTTACACAAACATTTCAATGATATAGTAACAATCCAGCCATGGCTGGTTCTTAAGTGTGGTGTGTTTGACCTCTGGGGTTCCAACTATGTACACAGGACAGTGTTTGTGTGCACGACCAATAGTTTTACTTGAACATTTGTTGGTTATATTACAGGACAGCCAAGTACAGTCACGCCTGGTTCCCAAAGTGTGGTTCGGGGATCTCTGGGAATCAAACTATGTACACGGGCCAGAGTTTGTGTGCATGACAAATAGTTTTACAAGAACATTTCAAGGTTATATTGCAGGACAGCCTCGTACAGCCACGGCTGGTTCCCAAAGTTTGGTTCGGAGACCTCTGGGAGTCCAACTATGTACAAAGGCCATAGTTTGTGTGCACAGCCAATACATTTACACAAACATTTCAATGCTATAGTACAATCCAGCCATGGCTAGTTCATAAAGTGTGGTGTATTGACCTCTGGGGTTCCAACTATGTACACAGGACAGTGTTGTGTGTGCACGACCAATAGTTTTACTTGAACATTTGTTGGTTATATTACAGGACAGCCAAGTACAGTCACGCCTGGTTCCCAAAGTGTGGTTCGGGGATCTCTGGGAATCAAACTATGTACACGGGCCAGAGTTTGTGTGCATGACAAATAGTTTTACAAGAACATTTCAAGGTTATATTGCAGGACATCCTCGTACAGCCACGGCTGGTTCCCAAAGTTTGGTTCGGAGACCTCTGGAGTCCAACTATGTACAAAGGCCATAGTTTGTGTGCACAGCCAATACATTTACACAAACATTTCAATGCTATAGTACAATCAGCCATGGCTAGTTCATAAAGTGTGGTGTGTTGACCTCTGGGGTTCCAACTATGTACACAGGACAGTGTTTGTGTGCACGACCAATAGTTTTACTTGAACATTTGTTGGTTATATTACAGGACAGCCAAGTACAGTCACGCCTGGTTCCCAAAGTGTGGTTCGGGGATCTCTGGGAATCAAACTATGTACACGGGCCAGAGTTTGTGTGCATGACAAATAGTTTTACATGTACATTTTTTGGTTATATTGCAGGGCAGCCTAGTGCTGCCACGGCTGGTTTCCAAAGTTTTATTTGGGGACCTCTGAGTTGCCAACTATGTACACAGGCCATAGTTTGTGTGCACGGCCAATGCTTTTACACAAACATGTCAAGGCTATAGTATAATCCAGCCATGGCTGGTTCCTAAGTGAGGTTCGGGAACCTCTGAGAATCCAACTATGTACATAGGCCATAGTTTGTGTGCACGGCCAATACCTTTACACATACATTTCTAGGTTATGCTGTGTCTTGATTGGCCACTCCAGTTTTCTAAAATGTCCCTACTTTAGAACTGGGGTGGCCAATCTGGATACAGTAAGCATTCAAGCATGTTTTTTGCCAACAGCTGATTCAGTTTGCATTATTAGCTAGGCTAGCTCCAGGATCCTGCAGCATTGTAAATCCTTGCAGATGCTAATAGTTTATACATGACATCTACACAGCCAATAGTTTTACATGAATGTGTCCTTACTATAGTCCCAAACCCCACTTTAGGAGCCTGCCATGGATGTACTGTACTTAGAGATGTTCATGTAAAACTATTGTACAGAGTTGCCCCCACAGATTTCCCCAAACCACACTTTGGGAAACAGCCATGGTTCTACTAGGCTGGACTGTACTATAGCCTAGAAATGTTCATATACAACTATTGGTCTTGCACAAAAACAATGGATCATGTGCATAGTGGTGCCACCAGAGGTCCTCAAACCCCACTGTGGGAGCCAGCCATGTCCTAGTACTAGTCTGTCCTTTAATATAACCAAGAAATGTTCATGTAAAACTATTGGTTGTGCACACAGACTATGGCCCATGTACATAGAGTACCAGAGGTACCAAAACCACACTTTAGGAACCAGCTGTGGCACTACTAAGCTGTCTTGTAATACAATGTAGAAATGTCCATTTAAAACTATAGGTCGTGCATGGAAACTATGACCTGCATACATAATTGGACCAGTGGTCCCTGAACCAAGCTTTTACTACTTACTATGCAGTCCTGTAATATAAACTAGAAATATATAAAACTATTGGTAGTGCACACAAACTATGGCCCGTATACATGGTTGGACTCCCAGAGCTCCTCGAACCACATTTTGGGAACCAGCTGTGGCCGTAGTAGGCTGTCCTGTAATATAATCTAGAAATGTCCATGTAAAACTATTGTTTTTGCACATGAACTCTGGCCTGTGTACATACCTGGACTCTCAGAGGTCCCCGGACCATACTTTGTGAACCAGCCATGGCTGTACTAGTCTTCCTTTATTATTTAACCTAGAAATGTTCTTGTAAAAGTATTGGTCGTACACACAAACTCTAGTTTGTGTACATAGTTGGATGGCAGAGGTCCTCCAACTACACTTTGGGAACTAGTTATGGCTGGATTGTACTATAGCCTAGAAATGTATGTGTAAAAGTATTGATTGTGCACATAAACTATGGCCTGTGTACATACTTGGTTTCCCAGAGGTCCCTGAACCAAACTTTGGGAACCAGCCGTGGCTGTACTAGGCTGTCCTGTAATATAACCTAGAAATGTTCATGTCTATGTAAAGGTATCGGTTGTCCACACAAACTATGGCCTATGAACATATGGTAGTTGGAAGCCAGATGTCCCCAAACCAAACTAGCCATGGCTGAGCTGTCCTATAGCTTAGAAATGGTCACATGAAACTATTGGTCATGAACACAAACTATGGCCTGTCTACATAGTTGGACCCTCAGAGGTCCTCAAACCACACTTTGGGAACGAACAATGGCTGGATTGTTTTAAAACGATTGGTCATGCACACAACTATGGCCTGTGCACATAGATCGACTTCCAGAGGTTCCCGAACAATACCATTGGAATCAGCCATGGCTGGATTGTACTATAGCCTTGAAATGTTCGTGTAAATGTATTGGTCGTTTACTCAAACTATGGCCTGTGTACATGTTTGGACTCCCAGGGGTCCCCGAACCACACTTTGAGAACCAGCCATGTCTGGATTGTACTATAGCTCAGAAATGTCTATGTAAAGGTATCGGTTGTCCACACAAACTATGGCCTATGAACATGGTAGTTGGAAGCCAGATGTCCCCAAACCAACTAGCCATGGCTGAGCTGTCCTATAGCTTAGAAATGGTCACATGAAACTATTGGTCACACACACAAACTATGGCCTGTGTACATAGTTGGACTCCCAGAGGTCCTTGAACTACACTCGGGATCCCGAGATGCGTGGGCACAGGGCACTTAATTTCCTGCCCGGGAACGCCATCTGTCTTCCCCGAGGTTATGATTTTTTTTCTTATTAGAAATTACACTAAAGGATTTTTTCACACAGATCATCTTTCTCCATATCTGTGAGTGGTAAAATATAACCCTCAAATAATGTACAAAGATGTTTGATGACTGATGATAACTAGACTATGGAGTGAGGGCTACAATGTTGACATCACATGGTCGAAATGCGAGCGGTCATCAGTCAGGACCACATCCTGACTGCTGCATCCTCCTGCATTGATTTAACCAGATGCTGCAGATCAGCATCTGACAGAAAAAAAAGTTCTATTATTTGCCTACTGTGAACTATTATTTGTTCATGTCAGAAAGACTGCCTTATGGTTATCTGGCTACATTAAAGTGTATGATTGAATTTTTCATGGTATAAATTGTTTCGAATTGCTTTGAAATGTAGTTGATCTGAACTTTTCATTGTCCATATTGTTTAGACATTTTTGAAAATGTTGTAGTGTGATAAAAAACAAAAAAACAAAAAAAACAAATATACGGGTCATCAGTATTTTCCATGCTACATTATAAATATTTATATTTTGATGATTTACATACATGTATATCTTGAAATGTTTGTGTAAATGTATTGGCCCGGCTCACAAACTATGGGCTGCATACATAGTTGAACTCCCAGAGGTCCCTGAACCACACTTTATGAACCTTGTCTCTCTGGTTTTACAATGTGCTATAGGTGAGGATCCTACCAATACAGAGATAATGAAGTAATTAATCTGAAATCAGCAGATCTACAAGGTTAAGGATCTGCATGAAGCATGAATAAACGACCATTTCAAAACATGTTAATCTAAACACCATTTAGATTAACCGTTTGGTTTGGACTCACTTACAAATAGAAATGCAACAGAATGCAACAGAAGGAGCCCCCCCACCCCTCTCATCCCACAGCACATTCTGGATTGAACCCTCGTTAAGTGCAATGGACGGCACCTGCTGCTAGTCAGTTCTCAGTCAACTAGGCAGTTCTGAAAGTGTGAAGCCCCTACATACACAGTTTTAAGATAGCAGTGCAACAGTGTGGACTGTGGAAATACACCGTTAAATACATTTGTAAACGTTTTCTTCTGTAGTATAATAGAAAGCCAAAATTGAATATATTCTCAATCCTTTGTGCATTAAGTGAAATATTTAAAAATGTATTAATCTTGATTATGGTGTCCAGCTCATGAAAACCCCCACATCTCAATTAATTAGAATATTTTGAGACCACTAAGAAAACATGACAAGAAATGTCGATTATGTGAAAAGCATATTAATGTATGCAGTTACTACTACTTACGATGGATCAGACTGGACTAGACTAGACTAGGGTGTACTTGGCTACTATTACTACTATTATGTCACACCATTGTGAATAACCACCGTGTACACGGGCAGTCGTTTGTGTGCACATTCAATACTTTTACTTGGACATGTGTTGACCATAGTGCCGTATCACCTTGTACAGCCTAATGAAGCCTATTACAGCCTAACACACACCCCTACAGCCTATTAGAGCCCATTTTAGTACGGCCTAGTATGCCAAAGTCTAGCCTAGTCCTCTCCAATGGGAGAATAGAGTAGTAGAGGGAAGTACTAGTCTATATTATGTCACACCATTGTGAATAACCACCGTGTACACGGGCAGTCGTTTGTGTGCACATTCAATACTTTTACTTGGACATGTGTTGACCATAGTGCAGTATCACCTCGTACAGCCTAATGAAGCCTAGTACAGTCTAACAAACCCCCTATATTCTATTAGAGCCCATTTGAGTACGGCCTAGTATGCCAAAGTCTAGCCTAGTCCTCTCCAATGGGAGAATAGAGTAGTAGAGGGAAGTACTAGTCTATATTATGTCACACCATTGTGAATAACCACCGTGTACACAGGCAGTCGTTTGTGTGCACATTCAATACTTTTACTTGGACATGTGTTGACCATAGTGCAGTATCACCTCGTACAGCCTAATGAAGCCTAGTACAGTCTAACAAACCCCCTATATTCTATTAGAGCCCATTTGAGTACGGCCTAGTATGCCAAGTCTATCCTAGTCCTCTCCAATGGGAGAATAGAGTAGTAGAGGGAAGTACTAGTCTATATTATGTCACACCATTGTGAATAACCACCGTGTACACAGGCAGTCGTTTGTGTGCACATTCAATACTTTTACTTGGACTTGTGTTGACCATAGTGCAGTATCACCTCGTACAGCCTAATGAAGCCTATTACAGCCTAACACACACCCCTATAGCCAATTAGAGCCCATTTGAGTCTAGTGCATTACAGCCTATGCCAACGTCTAGCCTAGTCCTCTCCATGGGAGAATAGAGTTGTAGAGGGAAGTACTAGTCTATATTATGTCACACCATTGTGAATAACCACCGTGTACACCGCATTCGTTTGTGTGCACATTCAATACTTTTACTTGACATGTATTGAGTTGACCATAGTGCAGTATCACCTCGTACAGCCTAATGAAGCCTATTACAGCCTAACACACACCCCTACAGCCTATTAGAGCCCATTTGAGTACGGCCTAGTATGCCAAAGTCTAGCCTAGACCTCTCCAATGGGAGAATCGAGTAGTAGAGGGAAGTACTACTCTATATTATGTCACACCATTGTGAATAACCACCGTGTACACGGGCAGTCGTTTGTGTGCACATTCAATACTTTTACTTGGACATGTGTTGACCATAGTGCCGTATCACCTGTACAGCCTAATGAAGCCTATTACAGCCTAACACACACCCCTACAGCCAATTAGAGCCCATTTGAGTCTAGTGCAGTACAGCCTAGAATGCCAAAGTCTAGCCTAGTCCTCTCCAATGGGAGAATAGAGTAGTAGAGGGAAGTACTAGTCTATATTATGTGATGTCACACCATTGTGAATAACCACCGTGTACACGGGCAGTCGTTTGTGTGCACATTCAATACTTTTACTTGGACATGTGTTGACCATAGTGCAGTATCACCTCGTACAGCCTAATGAAGCCTAGTACAGCCTAACAACCCCCCTACACCCTGTTAGAGCCCATTTGACTCTAGTGCAGTACAGCCTAGTATACCAAAGTCTAGCCTAGTCCTCTCCAAAGGGGGAATAGAGTAGTAGAGGGAAGTACTAGTCTATATTATGTGATGTCACACCATTGTTAATAACCACCGTGTACACGGGCAGTCATTTGTGTGCACATTCAATACTTTTACATGGACATGTGTTGACCATAGTGCAGTATCACCTCGTACAGCCTAATGAAGCCTATCACAGCCTAACACACACCCCTACAGCCAATTAGAGCCCATTTGAGTCTAGTGCAGTACAGCCTAGAATGCCAAAGTCTAGCCTAGTCCTCTCCAATGGGAGAATAGAGTAGTAGAGGGAAGTACTAGCCTATATTATGTCACACCATTGTGAATAACCACACCGTGTACACGGGCAGTCGTTTGTGTGCACTTTCAATACTTTTAGTTGGACATGTGTTGACCATAGTGCAGTATCACCTCGTACAGCCTAATGAAACCTAGTACAGCCTAACAAACCCCCCTACACCCTGTTAGAGCCCATTTGAGTCTAGTGCAGTACAGCCTAGTCCTCTCCAATGGGAGAATAGAGTAGTAGAGGAAGTACTAGTCTATATTGTGATGTCACACCATTGTGAATAACCACTAGTGCAGTACAGCCTAGTATGCCAAGTCTAACCTAGTCCTGTCCACCACTAGTGCAGTACAGCCTAGTATGCCAAAGTCTAACCTAGTCCTGTCCAATGGGAGAATAGAGTAGTAGAGGGGAGTACTAGTCTATATTATGTCATACCATTGGACTAACCATGGTGTACACAGGCAGTTATTTGTGTGCACATTCAATAGTTTTACATGGCATGTGTTGACCATGGTACAGTATTGCCTTTTACAGCCTAATGAAGCCTAGTGCAGCCTGATGGGAGAAGAGAGTAGTAGAGGCCCCTTTATAACACTTGCACGTATGTGATGCCACTCTCTCATCCTCTGGGTCCATATGTGCCAGTCTCCTTGCACACGTTTAGGCTAAGTGGTCTAATAGAAGAATTGTGGTACAAAAATAAGTAAATTGTCCCAGTGACAACGTCAGGGAGGAGTATGTTACAATAGTCAGTCAGTCAGTCAGTCAGTCAGTCAGTCAGTCAGTCAGTCAGTCAGTCAGTCAGTCAGTCAGTCAGTCAGTCAGCCAGCCAGCCAGCCAATATGATGTTCCTGAGTCAATTGCAGTTATATCCCTCACACGGTGATGTTGGTTTCAATGCAGAAGACATCTGAGGGATCAAAGGTCAAAAACATTCAATAGGTTTTCAGCCAATCACGTATAGTTCTTCGGATTGTCTGAATATTTGATTATATTCAATGTATTTTAAAGGTGTTGCAGCCATCAAAATCAAAATGAGCAAATATTTGCATACAAACAATAAAGTTGAACATTCAGGTTAAGCATTCAGATAAGCGGAAGAAGATGGCTGAATGAACATCTTCCCAACTCCAACAGAATTGGGGTTGTACATGGGAACCAGCTGTGGCTGTAGTAGGCTGTCCTGTAATATAACATAGTGTTCATGTAAAACTATTGGTCGTGCACACAAACTCTGGCCTATGTACATAGTTGTACTCCCACAGGTCCCCGAACCACACTTTGGGAATTGGGATTGTACTATAGCCTATAAATGTTTGTGTAAAAGTATTGGTTGTGCACACAAACTATGGCCTTTGTACATAGTGGACCCACAGAGGTCAGCAAACCACAATTTTGAACTAGCCATAGCTGTACTGTAATAAAACTTTTGGTTGTGCACCCATACTGCATGTGTACATAGTTGGACTCCCAGTGGTCCCTGAACCACACTTTGGGAACCAGACATGGCTGGATTGTACTATAGCCTTAAAATGTTTGTGGAAAAGTATTGGTCGTGCACACAAACTATGGCCTATGTACATAGTTGGACTCCCAGAGGTCCCCAAACCGCACTTTGGGAACCAGCCGTGGCTGTACTAGGCTGTCGTGTAATGTAATCTAGAAACTTTTATGTAAAACTACTGGTCATGCATACAAACTATGCCCGTGTACATGGTTGGACTCCCAGACGTCCCCGAACCACATTTTGGGAACCAACCGTGCGGCTATAGTAAGCCTGTAATATGTCCTGTAATATGACCTAGACATGTTCATGTAAAAGTATGGACATGTACACCATGTACACATGTAGAGTTTTGGTTAATAGCCTGCCACCCTGTGGAATTATGCTTGAACTGCAATATAAGGCCCTAAAATGGACACAGAGGAAAAAATAGCAGTGTGGGTCATCTGAAGGACTGATCGATGAACATGTGGTGTCCACACGAAGAGGAGGGGCCCCGGAAAATTTAGAGACCATCCGCTGATTTTTTCACGCCCCCACAGTCCGCACAGTGTGGAGTGGAAATTTCTGGTGTACACCGGCCTATATCGCATTGACCCGGTGAACACAAAAAGCGATAGGGGTAATAATAATAATAACTAGAAACAAAATTTCTAAGAAATTTTACTGTGTGCCTGCCACTCGCCAAGTGTGTGTAACCTTTTGCGGCAGTTAGCATGCTAACAGGCTATGCTAACATAGCATGCTAATATGCTAATGCTATGCTAACACAACCTCATGCTAACATCGTATGCTAACATGCTTGCCAGGTGGATAAGCATTACATATTTCGCTGTATTGATTGTGAAAGGGGTTTTCATATGGGAGTCCTCTGCAGTGTAAAGGCCAACCAATAGGAAGACAGAGGGGGTGGGGCTTAAGCAGTTCAACTTGTTCCTATTGGCTCAGTACGTCCATCTATCAAATATCGAGGCGGTAGCATGCTCCAAACCCAAGTTATAGCTGTGTAAAGGCCAGCCAATAGGAATACAGAGGGGGCGGGCTTGAGCAGTACAACTTCTTCCTATTGGTCCAAGATGCCCATTTACCAAATATTGTGGTGGTAGCATGCTCCAAACCCAAGTTATAGCTGTGTAAAGACCAGCCAATAGGAAGACAGAGGGGGTGGGGTTTATGCTATTGATGCCAAATGGACCCGTAGGGTCCATTTGGTTACATAATGAAACCTATAACCTAGGGTACATTTGGTTTGTTGTTGTGTATAAAGCCTATTTGTAGATTTTGCAGATCTACAAGCTCACAAGGTCTTTTCAGACCAACTCATTGAGGTCTTATAGCTCTAGTGGCAGCCAGCTAATTAGGGCTTAAAGGGGTGTTACACTTTCAAAAAAACGTTTGGTCATTTTATGGTCTACTCAGTCTCATGTGAACACACCAACAGTTTATAAGTTACTCCTTTCAGTATTTAGATATTTGATGTTCATTTTAGCGCCTCCAGCTCCTTCCATAGAAACCCATTATAACTTAAAACTCCATTTTAACCATGACAGATTATTCGAAAACAACCAATCTTTTTTCTGGTGACTTATATTGTCCTCGGAATACGTGAGAGGGCCGTGGAATTTCATTTACAGTTTTTATTTATTTTTAAAATATTGTTTTGGAAAATGTAGCCGCCTCCATATTTGGGGAGGCCTACCCAAATGAATAAAACAATATTTTAAAAATAAATAAAAACTGTAAATGAAATTCCACGGCCCTCTCACGTATTCCGAGGACAATATCAGTCACCAGAAAAAAAATTGGTTGTTTTCGAATAATCTGTCATGGTTAAAATGGAGTTTTAAGTTATAATGGGTTTCTATGGGAAGGAGCTGGAGGCGCTAAAATGAACATCAAATATCTAAATACTGAAAGGAGTAACTTATAAACTGTCTGGTGTGTTCACATGAGGCTGAGTAGACCATAAATTGACCAAAAGTTTTTTTGAAAGTGTAACACCCCTTTA
>CM076977.1:48926418-48951418 GCA_039105355.1 Benthosema pterotum | reverse complement strand
TAGTCTGTTACAGCTGTCGTACCTGCATCAGTTCAGGCACTTTGGCTCCTTCGTTAAACAGGGAGTCAGGGGCGGGACTTGCTGCAAACAAATGCCTCTCACGCGAAAACGAAAACTTGTAAGCGATTACTTTTTTCGATGTGGGCATCCCGACTCAATTAGGTATCTTGTGTGCGATCGTGGTATTGGTACGATAAAAGACGTGGTCGTGAGAGCGATTTAAGAATTTGCGTTTGAAAAGAAACGTCAGATGCCAAAATGGAGCACATTACAATGTAATTCATATGGAGACGGGAGGTTACGTCATCTCGCTCTGAGGCCCGTAGGACCGGTTTCTGTACCTGACTGGGCTTTGTTGGTTACATTGGGTGAAAGGCGAGAAGTTTGTCTACAAAATGTCCGAAAACCACGCGTGTAAAGCAAATATTGTGGCCGTGAGGACGATTTGTTCGGTCATGACCGGAACCTTGAGACACTGCATCTCGCACTCTGGTTTCACTCTCTCACTGGGCGTGCGAGCCTCTATGCTCCGCTAAATTCTCGAACCATGCACACTTTGAACTGCGATAGCGGACAAACCGTGCAACATATTCGAATACCGTCTGAACCGTGATGAAGTCGACAGCCGCGTCTGCTGTTTAAGGTTAAAATCGTGTTTCTACGCCACAGTGTGCCAGAGTAATGTGGCTCCAAATAAGCGCTTCTTTTTCTGATTTTTTGGTGTGCCCCCATTCATTTCGAATGGGGATTTTTTGCGTCGTTTATTGCGAATTACGTTGGCACGGTAACGCGTATCGGAAAGAAAAGCACAAGCACATCTTTCCCGGCCGAGCCGCACGTTTTGATGTATATATTGCGGGGATTGTGCAAACCGTGCGGCCGGCCATAGCGGTCAAAATTTCGGATAGATAGACGATAAGTGATGATGGATTAAGTTGACGAATCACAACCTGTGTGCTTCTGCCATACTGGCAGGCACACAGAATAATAATAATAATAATAATAATAATAATAATAAAAAAAAACTGTGATATGAAGACGAGTTGAACAGTGAAGCGGTCCATTAAAGGAGAAGTCCACCCATTTTCAACATTTCCCTGAGAGGATACAAATGTGAACCAAATGGACCCTAGCGGGTTCCATTTGTACCCTTTCAGGAAAAAGGGGTCTGAAAGAAAAAAACAAATCATTAACATGGTGAAATACATCTTGATGATGTCATCAGATGTATTTCCCCATGTTAGTGTTTTTTTTCAGACCTCCATTTTTAGGAAATACAGAATTGGGGGAACTTTTTTGATCATGTCCACACAACATCTCTAAGGTATATTGATGACATATTAAAATGTAGAAAACGGGTGGACTTCCTCTTTAAGTCTTCTTCTCGTGGTCAGATGGAGCAACAGGCCATCCAGGATTCCACCCTCTCCTTCCAGGCTGTTAAATCTCACAGTGATCTTCTGCAGCAGTTTGAGGACATGGAGCGAGTGCTGGAGATGGAGAGAAGACAGGTAAATAGATGTGGACACAGAAAAATAACAAGGTGAGGGTGGGTGAGCATCATAGTGTGGACAGAGTAGCATAGCATAGACACACACACGGGCGTAGACACGTGGGGAAAAGGGGGACAGTTGTAGGGGGGCCCAAAGTCAGGGCACTGAAAGCTTGCATTAATAAGGTTTTATTTGTATTGATTATATCATGAAAAATATTTGATCTCAAAGTGCACCAGATTGAAGCATTTTAAAGGGGAATTCCACCCATTTTCAACATTCTAATATGTCATTAGTATACCCTAGAGGTGCTGGGTGGACATGATAAAAACGCCCCCCCCCCCCCCATTCTGTGTTTCCTGGAAATGGAGGTCTTAATAGTTTTCCTGCCGAAGACGCGCAGCTCGTGGACCTCCCGTGGAGACCCCCCGCCGGTCACGCGGACGGCTCGTATCACGACGAGATGTAGATTTCATTCTTTAATCCAACTATTAGTCCGTGCGCATCGTCTGATGATCATCCCGTTGCTGACTTTCATTTGGGACAGAATTGGGGACAACTTTTTTTTTTCCCCTCCCATTGACATGCGTTCAACCCAATGCATTCAAACGGCTCTCCTCCGGTTTGCCCCCTCAATGTCGCTGGCGCATGGGTTAAGCAGCCAGGCTACACAGCTCTCCTGACTTGTGACCCGGATGTTTTTGGGTACATCGCCAGATGATCGATTAGGCAAGACAACAGACACAGCATAACAGAAACAGCACATCCTGTTTAGGAGATCTGAGCTTCAAAATAAGGGCTTTTTTACCGATCGAACTGGTTTGAGCCGCGGCAATGGAGAGGAAACAAAGAAGGTCCCCCTAGCGGTCAATGAGTTAAGAAAAACCACAAAAACATGATGAAACACATCTTGATGGCATCATCAAGATGTATGTCATCATGTTAATGGATTTCTATAGACACTTCTATAGACACTTCTATTGAAACCAAATGAACCCTAACGGGTTCATTTGGTTCCATTTGTACGCTCTCAGAAAAAATGTTGAAAATGGGTAAAATTCCCCTTTGACGCCGCCGGGAAAGGGGGGCCCATGTGGAAAAGCTTTGCAGGGGGCCCAGAATTGCTAGCTACGCCCCTGGACACACACACACAGCCTCATAAGAGTGTGGGTCACGTCGGGTTGCATAGTCTCCAAAAGTTTTAAGTCACGACTCAAAACAAAGTTTTGCCCAAAAGCTAGAGACAATAGCAGATCTACAATCACACAATGTGTCGCTTTTGTGCCGCATAGTGAGTTTGTAGTCGTTCCTTTTTTTTTTTTAATCAGGACGATTTTCTAATTGGCTTATTTCGGCAAAGCGTGTGTGTGTGTGTGTGTGTGTGTGTGTGTGTGTGTGTGTGTGTGTGTGTGTGTGTGTGTGTGTGTGTGTGTGTGTGTGTGTGTGTGTGTGTGTGTGTGTGTGGTACTACACAGTACATCATGGTACTACACGTGGTACTACGTAGTGGTCATAGTACTAGACAGTAAATTAATAGGGAGCCCACTAGAGAGAGGAGAGAGAGGAAGTAAACGAGGCTGCTCCGCTCCAGTAGTAGTGTTGATGTGTGTGCTCACGTTCCAATCGGTGGTATGGTGCCGGCGATGCAGTCAAAAGTCATTATAAACAGGGGTGTAGTGGAGGGGGGACGCGGGGTGACAGCGTCCCCCCACTTCTCTAAAATATTTTTGGGCAAAAGAAGAAAAAAAAAAAAACATTAGCATGGTGAAATACTTCTTAATGACATGATCAAGGTGTGTTTCACCATGTTATTGAGTTTCCTTTTTTCTGAGAGTGTACAAATGGAACCAAATGGACCCGCTAGGGTCCATTTGGTTCACATTTGTACGCTCTCAGAAAAAAAAAAAAAAAAATGGGTGGAATTTCCCTTTAAGAGGCGTCCCCCCACTTCTAAAAGTACCACTACAACACTGATTATAAGGATTTAAATGGAGGGTGCTTTTCACAGGAGAATTGGATTATTTTGTGACAGTCTGGATTTTTTTTTGTTGAACATGGATCTGGTCACTATAGTAAATGCACCTATACCCACGTATAGGTGCATTTACTAGTGACCAGATCCATGAAACCAAATGGACCCTTGCGGGTCCATTTGGTTTCATTTTTACACTCTCAAGAGTTAAAATTCATCATCTTAATTAGCCCAGGTCTACAATGTAGAAGATTAATGGTCATTTTGATGTGTATGTTAATTTGCCTGTTTTGTTTCCCAAATCCAGCCTGGAATTGTGGATAGCTAGAAAGCAGGGAAAGACACAGAGGCAGAGTGCAATGACTGCCTTCAAGACAAATGTATCTTGTGTTGTGTTATAGCGCACTATGTTGCACACTTGCCCGATCGGGCAACCAGGTAGCAGTCTTCACTTGCCCCACCATTTTTTTTTTACTTGCCCCGGGCAAGCGGGCAAGTGTTAGTGTCAAGCCCTGTTGTTCCACTGTGACATGGTCTCATGCTGGTGCATATGGCCCCTCCCTCCCGCATGCAGGCCCAGCTGGTGCAAGCAGACTGCCAGGCCAACAGGCAGACCCTCCAGGCAGCGCAGGACGAGGCCAAGAGGCTGCGGGAGCGCTGCCAGCGGCTCCAACAGCAGACAGGTAGAGCAGAGAGCATCATGGGATATGCAGTGCACCTTTGTGCAGGGTGGCGGATCTAGGCATGGGCATGGGGGGGGGGGGGGGGGGGGGGGGGGGGGGGAGGCAATGCCCAGTCTGCCCCAGCAAACATGGCATGGCATGGCATGGCATGTAAAACAACTAGGGCTGGGACTTTAACTGATTAATTGAGATTAATTAATCACAGAAACAATAACGCGATTAACAAAATTAACTCATTTTAATCGCCACACAGACCCCAAAACTAAAGATTTCTTTTGCTTTTGTCCACAATTTCAGAAACAATGTCACAGTCAAACATACAAATCAAAATGACCATTCATTCACCGTTCATCTTCTACGTACATTCTCTAGTTGCATAGAATTGGAATTCAGATGGTGAATATTTTAACTCTTGAGAGTGTAAACATGAAACCAAATGGACCCGCAAGGGTCCATTTGGTTTCATGTTTACGCTCTCAAAGAGTTACATCTGGTTAACCAACTTTTGATCTAGTTAACCAGATTTTGATCTGGTTAACCAACTTGTGTCGACCCAGTTTTGATTTAGAAAAACTCTGTTTTAATTGACAAAAAATGCTTCTTGGGTCAAATATTGGTATGTGATTAATTGAGATTAATTAATTACACAGCTTCAAATTAATTAGATCAAAAATTTTAATCGAGTCCCACCCCTAAAAACAACCCAAGATATTTCAAATTAAAGTGCTTATATTTAAAATGATTTGAAACACTACTACTGCTACTAACTAACTACAGCTGTGTCACCACTAAACCAACAGCATTTCATCATTGAAAACAGAAAACTCTCTGAGTCAGACCTTTAGCTTTATGCATGCTGGGTGCCTGTTGCAACTTCAACAACAACTGATGTTATATTGTTGATACTAATACTTGCCTAATATAAGTCCTGTAACTGAAAATGGTATGGGTGCGGCTTTTGCGATCAACGAGCGTGGTGGCGATGAAGCCGCCCCCAGACCATTTTCTGCTGCCCCCCCCCATTGCGAAATGTTACATCCGCCCCTGCACCTTTGTCTCGGTATACGTACGATAATGTAAGGTAATGGTGTACATTTTAGGATGCATGAATATATTTCGTTTTTTCTTTTCTGTTGCTTTTTGTTACACAGAGGCTAAGGAAGTGCTGGTTTCCGAGCTAAAGGTAAGATCAAGACAATAACATGGCAACAAAAGGTCTAACTCAGGGGTCGGCAACCCAAGATGTTGAAAGAGCCATTTTCGACCCAAACTTAAATTCAAAATCTGTCTGGAGCCGCATTTTATTATTTCTTTACCTGAGTGTGTGCAAATGTGAACCAAATAGACCCTGGCGTGTCCATTTGGTTCCATTTGCACACTCTCAGAAAAAAGGTCCTCAAAGAAAAATCATTAACATGGTGAAACACAACCTTTGTTCAGAAATGGAGTTTCTAAAAAAATAAAATAAAGGAGTTTTACAGAACTCCATTTCTAGTCCACACAACATCTCTAAGTATATTAATGACATAGTAAACTGAGTAAACCTTTGAAAATGGGTGGTTCAGATTGAAAGCTCCACCTCTGATAACTGCTGGGCTTTTTTGACATGGCCAAGTGCTACTTTAACTGGCAACTGTCAGACAGCACAAACCGTTATGGTGACTGAAATGTTTATATTATTTTGGTGTGGATCACCCCAGTGTGTGTATGGAATAATGCTACAGCCACTGAGCCGCAGGTTGCTGACCCCTGGTCTAACTAAACAAGAATGAAAGTAATTCTTATAACCCCACTTCCTGCCTACCTATAGGCCTACCACCATGATGTCATCATACATCTGGTTTTCGGACTCTAGCGGGTCCATTTGGTTCCATTTGTACCCTCTCAGGGGAAAAAAAATATTAACATGGTGAAACACAACTTGATGACACATGGTGATTCACCATGTTAACATTTTTTTCAGACCTGTGTGTGTGTGTGTGTGTGTGTGTGTGTGTGTGTGTGTGTGTGTGTGTGTGTGTGTGTGTGTGTGCGTGCAGAAAGACGTTGCTGAGCTCAGAGCTGCTACAGACAAAGTGCAGGTCAATGTTCTGATTCAATCACAATGTCTGCAGTTTGCATTTGCTCTTCATACCTCTACCATCAGCCTGTGATTTCTATGTCAGTTGTTCTCAAATGTTTCATGCCAAAGACCCAAACATCATCTTCCCATATGAAGAAATTTATATAAATGTGAAAACTCTTGAAAGTGGCAGCTTTCATACGTACAAGCCACTACGAAAATACTATGGATATGGATATAGCTGTTTTTTGTCATATATAATTCTTATAAATTACAAAACTATAAATGTTTCATACATTTTTCACTCTACAAAAAGATGAAGATTAGGTTCCACTTTCAAGAGTTTGCGTATATATCAAACTTTCCATATGGGTTACGCCCATCTGAAAATACAATACAATGTATGGTCCGCGGACCACTGTATGAAAATACAATGTATAATATGTTCCGGAAACCCCAGCGGCAACGACTTTGGTTTATAAACATTCGCTTTGGAAGAATACCAGTATACAAAGTAATATTCAAGGCTTTGCACTTATATTACATATTTTCTAAAACAGATGCATCCATCCGCAAGTCAAAATGGGTTAAAATAATTGCTTGTCTTTCAAACACAGGCCATGAATGAGGGTTTGGAAAGGCAGTGTTGTGAGATGAGATCTGCCCTGTGCTCACTGACTGTGGAGAACGCACAGCAACAGACGGAAACCAGGCCAGTTTTGAAGGTATACAGAAAAAAAATACATCCATTACAAGTTGAGACAGGCTTT
Source organism: Benthosema pterotum (assembly GCA_039105355.1). Taxonomy (NCBI): domain Eukaryota; kingdom Metazoa; phylum Chordata; class Actinopteri; order Myctophiformes; family Myctophidae; genus Benthosema; species Benthosema pterotum. The sequence goes on along the minus strand of CM076977.1, from coordinate 48,944,438 downwards.
TACACTTGAGACTCTCCTTGCAAATCATTTAAAGCATGGTTTCCAACCTTTTTCATCCCAGGGCCCACTATTTATTCCGAATTTGAGCCACGAACCACCATTTGATGACTTTTTAGCCCCACAGACAAAACTAGAGACTTCTTTTGCTTTTGTCCATAATTCCACGCTGGATTTCGTAGAAAAGAAACAGGCAAACAATAGATCAAAATGACCATTAATTTACTACTTTCTCTAGTTGTGTAGACTTGGGCTAATTCTGATGGTGAATATTTTAACTCTTGAGAGCGTAAACATTGTTTTTTCTATGTGCCAAAATAGCCAATCTAGAAGCTCACAATGCACAGTAGTAGTAGATCTGCAAGTTTTCGCCTTTTAAAAAAAGTTCAGTTCTTTGTCATCTCATACCGGTATCTGTGGACGTTTTCATTAGAAAGCGTATTTTTCTATTCATAACGTTCCAATTGCAAAAACACAATTAATTCCTTACAGTCGCAATTATTTGTCTCGTAAATGTATAATCATAACAGTCCTACCTGCAGTGACCCTCAGCGGTGTGTGTGTGCACGGTGCCGTGCTGTGCCGCACGTGTGTGTGTGTGTGTGTGTGTGTGTGTGTGTGTGTGTGTGTGTGTGTGTGTGTGTGTGTGTGTGTGTGGTGTGTGTGTGTGTGTGTGTTGTGTGTGTGTGTGTGTGTGTGTGTGTGTGTGTGTGCAGGCGTAGCTACGCAATTCTGGCCCCCTGCAAAGCTTTTCACATGTGTCCCCAATTTTTCCGGCGACGTTAAAGGGGAATTTCATTTGGTTCCATTTGTACGCTCTCAGAAAAAAAGAACTGTCTAAAGAAATCTATTAAACATGGTGAAAATACATCTTGATGATGTCATCAAGATGTTTCACCATGTTAGTGTTTTTTCTTCAGACCTCCATTTCTAGAAAACACAGAATGGGGAACGTTTTTTATCATGTCCACCCAGCACTTCTAAGGTATTATATATATATAATATATATATATATATATATATATATATATATATATATATATATATATATATATATATTATATATATATATATATTATATATTTATTAAGGCTGTCAGCATTAACTAGTTAATCGCGAGTTAACTCAGCCGTGAGTTAACTCGATTAATTTTTTTAGTGCGAGATTAACTCACAGTAAAACCAAAGTCCAGTGGGTCTAATTGGTTCAATTCCGCCAAATGCAGGTGAATAATTGTTCCATAATTGTTCCATCAGTTAAGTTACTTAACTGATGCAAATATTATGTTTACTTCGCTCCCAATGATACCAACATCAAATTGTTGACAAATTCTTTAATTTAGGTCTGGAAGTCTAAATAAATGTCATCAAATGGTGGTCTGTGGCTCATGAAGAAAATAAATAATTGACCCTTGTTATGAATATTCTTGAAAAACACTCATTTAAGGTATATTTAGAAATCCTAAAAATATGCGATTAAATTGCGATTAATCAAAGATTAACTATGGACAATCATGCGATTAATCGCGACTAATTTTTTTAATCGATTGACAGCTCTAATATATATATATATTATAATATATATATATATATATATATATTATATATATATATATATATATATATATATATATATATATATATATATATATATATATATATATATATAATTTATTAATCAAAACAAAATAAAACCTTATTAATGCAAGCTTTTAGTGTCCCCCCCCCCCCCCCCCCCTGGCTTTGGGCCCCCCTAAAAAATTGTCTAACTTTTCCCCACCTAACGATGTTGTGTGTGTGTGTGTGTGTGTGTGTGTGTGTGTGTGTGTGTGTGTGTGTGTGTGTGTGTGTGTGTGTGTGTGTGTGTGTGTGTGTGTGTGTGGTGCGTGGCGTGCGCTTGTGTGTGTGTGTGTTCCAGGCAGAGAGGAATCGTGTGATCACACATCTCCAGGAACATGATCTGCTCCTAGAGGCCACCAGGAGAAACGTCCGAGCTGAGCTGAAGGGGGCGCTGTTGGAGAAGACCAGCCTGCAAGCAGAGCTGTGAGAACCTGATTGATTGATTGATTGATTGATTGATGTATTGATTGATTGGTTGATTAACAGTTTTGAGCACAGCTCAGTTCAAAGAACTGTTAAAAAACTGTGAGTGGGCCGACACCATGAAGCATTTCTACTGGTTTACTACTACTGTGCAGGGATGGATGTAACATTTCCCAATTGGGGGGGGGGCAGCTGAAAATGGTATGGCTTCATCGGCTTCATCGCCCGTGGCGCGAAGCGAGGCTGCTCCCATACCATTTTCACCCCCCATACCCATACCATTTTCAGAAGCCGCACCCATACCATTTTCAGGACTTTTATTAGTCAAGTAAAGCATCAATAATAACATCAGTTGTTGTTGAAGTTGCAACAGACACGCAGCATGCATAAAGCTAAAGGTCTGACTCAGAGAGTTTTCTGTTTTCAATGATGAAATGCTGTTGGTTTAGTGGTGACACAGCTGTAGTTAGTTGTTAACAGTAGTAAAGTTTCAAATCATTTTAAATATAAGCACTTTAATTTGAAATATCTTGGTATGCCATCATGTTTGGTGGGGCAGACTAGGCATTTAGGGGGCCTTTCCCTCCCAATCCCCATGCCTACATCTGCCCTTGCAATAGAGGAAGTCGGGGTGCCGCTGAATCTTGTAAAACAAAATAAAATTCTATGCAGTTATTTTAGCCTATAGCGCAGTGGTTTTCAACCTTTTTCATACCAGGGCCTACTAATTATTGAGCATTTTAGCCATGGACCACCTTTAATGTTGAGTTTAATCTGAGCCAAAAGCAAGGATTTCCCTTTAAAACAATGCTAAACAATGTGGACCATGACAAGTTCAATCAACTAGAGATTGAAAAAGTTCAATCATACACATCATTGCAGCCTGATAACGTCAGTATTTCTGACATGAAGAAATTACGTAAATATCCCCCCCCAAAAAAATCGATTTTGAACCTGGCAATTCAATATTTATATCATGATCATAGCATTAAGAATTGCGATATATTTGCGTATTGATTTTTTTTGCCCACCCCTTATACAGCCTCGATTTATTTCCATCCAAACCCCCAGACATCTAAACCAATGTCCAGAGCAGGCTGAATGACTGAATTATGTTTTGGCATCATTTGCATATTCTCTGATTACATTAGACGCACTGATTACCCAGTGATGAATGCGACCGGAAGCATTTTTAATTTCAAACAATTAGACAGTACTGACTGCATATAATAGACTACTCATCATCTTCATCATCATTTACCAAATTACCCACGTTTTTTTTTTTCCAAATTATTGTATGTGTCGTTATCGACCCAGGGGTTGCATCAATTATGGAGAGCAACAATGACTGCTTAAATGTACCAGCCAATGGTAGTTAATACAATAAAAAAAAGAAAGTGATTTTTTGAGATAATCACAATTATCTTTATGATAATCATCATAAGCGTTTCCACGTGGAAAGATAAAACAAGTATTTCCAAACATCATCTTCTCCGGATACCATAGAATGGAGTCCATCTACCTTGCAGTATTGATGCTTTACATCAGTGATTTTCAACCAGTGGTCCTTGGGAGGGTTCCAGGTGGTCCAGAGCTAAATGATGGAAAGCTGGTTAACCAGATGTAACTCTTTGAGAGTGTAAAAATGAAACCAAATGGACCCTAGGACACTTTCCATGGTTTATTTTTAGAACCAGACCTTCAGAATCTCTTCCAAATCCATCAACAAGGCATGTCCTAGGCAGTGGAAAAATGTGTGTGTGGCATTTATTATTATAATGTTTTATCATATAGGAAAGCTAGGAGGAGTGTTACTCCTAATATACATCCCAAAACTTAGACTTGCCACCATCCCAGGTTCAAACCCATCCCTAGATTATTAATATTATGATTTTTATTTATTATATTTTATTATTATTTAGAATGTTGTACATTAAGTTGAGATATATATTTATATACTGTATATACAGTATGTAGTGTTGATGTAGCAAGCTACATCAAGATACTTTTGCCGTGTAGCTTGTAGTGTAGCTTGCTACAGTTTTCTGGGGATAGCTTGTAGTGTAGCTTAGCTACATTTTTTCAACCAGTGGTCCGGGACCACCAGTGGTCCTTGAAAGGGTTCCAGGTGGTCCCCAGCTAAGTTGCTTAACCAGATGTAACTCTTGAGAACGTAAAAATGAAACCAAATGGACCCTGGCGGGTCCATTTGGTTTCATTTTTACACTCTCAAGAGTTAGAATATTCATCATGTGAATTAGTCCAAGTCTACACAACTAGAAGATCAATGCTTCATGACAGAAGCAAAAATAAATCTTTAGTTTTGGTATGTGGGGGCTAAAAATGTCCTCAAATGGCGGTCCGTGGCTCAAAATGCTGAAGAAATGGAGGGCCCTGGTGTCGAAAAGGTTGAAAACCCCTGGCTTAGCTACATTTTTTCGAGAGTAACAAGTAGTGTAGCTTAGTAACGTTTTCCCAGTAACTTGCCCATCACTGCCTAAAGGTCTATTGTCCATCAGGGAGAAGCTAAAGTCTGACCACAACCAGCTGCTCCAGAGTTCCTCCACTGTCCAGGAGACCAGCGCCACCCAGAGGCAGCTGTTGGAGCGTACCATCAGTAGGCTGCAGGGGGAACTGAGCCAGTGCCAGAGGGAGTGTGGAGCGCTGAGGAAAGAACTGGACGGCTCACAGAACGAGGTGCGACCATGGAGTAATAACAGGGGCGGATTGGCCATCTGGAGTACAGGGAGTTTTCCCGGTGGCCTGCGCCACCTAGTGGCCTGCTGGACAAGATCCAAAATGCACTAGTGGCACTTCCAAAATGCACTAGAATGTGCTAGATGCTCGTCTGGAACATACAGATCAAAATGACCATTAATCTTCTACATTCTCTAGTTGTGTAGACTAAGTTGGGCTAATATCACATGATGAATATTTTAACTCATGAGGTGTGTAAAATTAACCAAATGGACCCGCAAGGGTCCCTTGGTTTCATTTTTACGCTCTCAAAGAGTTACATCTGGTAAGCAACTTAGCTGGGGACCACCTGGAACCCTTTCAAGGACCACTGGTGGTCCCGTCCCCGGACTGCCCCCCCCCCCCCCCCCCCCCCCCCCACCCCCAGGGTGGCCTGGCAAAGGCAAAATTGTCCCGGTGGGAAAATATGTGCCAATCCCCCCCTTAGTAATAATAAATATATAGAGAGTTAAAGAGGAATTCCACCCATTTTCAACTTTCTCTAATATGTCATGTATATACCTTAGAGGTGTTGGGTGGACATGATGAAAACGTTTCCCCCATTATGTGTTCCCTAGAAATGGAGGTCTGAAGAAAATCACTAACATGGTGAAACACATGTTGATGACATCATCAAGATGTATTTCACCATGTTAATGGATTTCTTTAGAAAAAATGTTGAAAATGGGTGGAATTCCCCTTTAACCGGAGTGATAGCCTTGCCGTTTATTTCAATACCAGTTGCTCATTGGCGTTTTGAAGCAACCGGTAGTAGCGTCTAACAACAAAACAAAACAAAACAAAAAAAAAAAAAACTTCTTCCTTTCCTCATTATCATTTTCAGCTATAATTGCCTCAAGTACAAACGGCAGCACAAGTTCTTCTACACTGGCAAGATTATTATCCACTGCAAAGTAAAAAAGCATACACAAACATGCAACAATCACTCGCTAATCAAAATAATAAAAAAAAACACTATACAAATGTCTCACAAACGAAAAACAACAACAGACCTTAGTAGCTGCAGTACTTTTGAGGAGAATTGAGAGTTGAAAACGATGTTTGCTGATGCTTGGCTTGCTGTGTTGTGACTATATTGTTGTAAATTATTCTTAAACACTATAACGTTAAGTAACACAATCACGAACAACTACTGCATTTCAAAGCTCAAACTTTCTAGAGGGCCTTGAAACAGATTTTTCAGTAATGTAATAATCACATTTTTGATGTGTAGATCTTGTTGAGCCGTTGGGTCATTTTGAAAGTAGCTCTCAAGTAACAAAAAAAAGTGTGGGTACCACTGATCTAACGCATTCTTCTCCCTTTGGCCGCCAGTTGCGTGTGGTTGTCACCAAGTTAGAGGGAGAGAGCATCACTCAGCAGAGACGGCTTAGTGAGGCCAAGGTGAGAAGCCCCAACACAACAGCTCAAGAAATACGTCAACAGTGACTCATCATTGTTTCATTTTTACTGTCACTTACCCAGGGGTGTAGTGGAGGGGGGGTGCGGGGGGATGGCGTCCCCCCACTTCTCATATATAAAATATTTTGGGGGCAAAAGTAGGCCTATGTTTTTTGTCTTGTCATTTACTTGTATATGGATACAATTAGGCATTGTAAACAATCTTTCTCAATGTGCTATACTTGTTGTAATAGCGTGTCTGTGTGTGTTGCGCAGGTGCACGCAAATGCACATGCAAACGCAAGCGCGCATGCACGTGTCTTAAAAGGGGAATTTTGCTCATTTTCAATGTTTTACTACTCATTAATATACCTTGTTGTGAGATGTTGTGTGGGCATGGTAAAAAGAGTTTCCCCCATTCTGTGCTTCCTAGAAATGGAGGTTTGAAAAAAACAAAAAACATTAGCACGGTGAAATACATCTTTGATGACATCATCAAGATGTGTTTCACCATGTTAATGAGTTTCCTTTTTTTTCTGAGAGTGTACAAATGTAACCAAATGGACCCGCTAGGGTCCATTTGGTTCCATTTGTACACTCTCAGAAAAAAATCGAAAATGAGTGGAATTCCCCTTTAAGAGGCGTCCCCCCCACTTAGAAAAGTCCCACTACAACACTGACAGTGACCCATCATTGTTTCATTTTTACTGTCACTTACCTCTGGCGCTTGTGATTGAACATGCAGCGGGAGGTGGGATGTCTGAAGGCAGGCTTACAGCGGCAGCAAGAGGAGAACCGGAGGCTTATGGGAAAGATGGCCGCCATGGAACAGCAGCAACCGGTGAGAGAGTCTTTTGCCCCCCCCCCCCGCATTTGGCCCCCGGAAGGGGGGCAAATGCGGCCCTTTGGCTGACTCTGAACGGCCTGTTAAAGGGTACCGTGGTTTTCAACCAGTGGTCCTTGAGAGAGTTCCAGTTAAATATGGAAAGTTGGTTTAACCAGATGTAACTCTTTGGGAGCATAAAAACGAAACCAAATGGACCCTTGCGGGTCCATTTGGTTTCATTTTTACACTCTCAACAGTTAAAATATGCATCATCTGTCTACACAGACGATGTCTGTCTACACAACTAGAGAATGTAGAAGATGAATGGTCATTTTGAACTGTATGTTTGTTTTGTTTGGAATTGTGGACAAAATTGTGGTGGTGGTGATGGGTGCTGTAGGTCGGTGAAGCAGAGGTCTTGCAGGCAGTGTCTGATCCTATAGATGGCGCCGTCCTGGGTGGCAGAGAACAGGAGATGGACACAGTCATGAGGGACAGGTAAATACCAGGGGATCAACTAGGGGCGGACAAATAATCGATATGCCAATATATTGCAATTCTTAATGCCATGTTTTCTATATCGAATTGCCAGGGCCAAAATCGATTTTTTTTTTTAAATATATTTATGTAGGCCTATTCATTAATTTGTTCATGTCAGAAAGACTGACGTTATCAGGCTGCATTGATGCGTAGGATTGAACTTTTTTGTCTTCTATATCGTTTAAAATTGCTTCAAGATGTTCCAGTTGATTGAACTTGTCATGGTCCACATTGAAGGAAATCATTAACATGGTGAAACACAACCTTGATGACGTCAAGTTGTGTTTGTTAACAATTTTTCTTTTAGGACTTTTTTTTTTTCTGAGGGCGTATGAATGGAACCAAATGGACCCTAACGGGTCCAAAATGGACCCCAACGGGCCCCATTTGGTTCCATTCGTATGCCCTCAGAAAAAAATCTTGGAAATGGGTGGAATTCCCCTTTAAAATGTTCTAGTAAAATAAAAGCAAAAAATGCAATATATCGGATTGAATCATAGCATAATAAAAAAAAATGCAATATAAATCAATTCAGATCCCTAAATATCAATATTGAATCGTATTGTGAGGTAAGTGAATCGTCCCACCCCTAGTATCAACTAGCAATGTCAACATCAACGGGCAACATGATGAGACACATGGCAACAGGCAACACCTCCCATTAAAGGGGAATTCCACCCATTTTCATTTTTTTCCCTGAGTGTACAAACTTTCCGAACAACCAGGAGTTGATCATTTTGTTTAGAAATGTGAAAAATCAACGTTGATAATTGATGTTGCTTGTTGATATTGATCAAAACATTGCTAGGTGTAGGGCCTTTATGGTCCATGTGTCACACCGCACGTACGTGCATGTGCATTTGTTTCATCATCGTTCGGATGGATATGTCAGAGTGTGTCAGGGGCGGATGTAACATTTCCCAATTGGGAGGGCAGGAGAAAATGGTATGGTACTTCATGAAGTCGCACCCATACCATTTATGGTTACAAGACTTTTATTAGGCAATTAAGCATCAATAAAAAAACAGTTGTTGTTGAAGTTGCAAACAGACACGCAGCATGCATAAAGCTAAAGGTCTGACTCAGAGAGTTTTCTGTTTTCAATGATGAAATGCTGTTGGTTTAGTCGTGACACAGCTGCAGTTAGTTAGTAGCAGTAGTAGTGTTTCAAATCATAAATATAAGCACTTTTAATTAGAAATTTTTGGTTGCTTTGCATGCCATCGTGTTTGGTGGGGCAGATGCCCCCCCATGCCCATGCCTAGATCCGCCCCTGCTGGTGCGTGAAACAGCTCTCGCCGCGCTGGTGAATGTGACACGTTTGTCAGACGTTCGTGAGCGAGTCTCGCAGTGTTTACTGAGCACTAAAACAGCGCCGGCACCCAACCGCTCTGTCTCTCTGCTCTGTGCTACAGATATACCAGACAGCATGATGCAGTCCATGGAGGAATCCACAGGCAGCAGTCAGAGGTGGACAGACTCCAACAGAACCTCCTCTCATCTGCTCACTGCTGCGACAACGACAACAGAGCTGTAAGCACAAACACTCTCTCACACTCACAGCACCAGTATGGGAAACTATTATATCTTTGAAACAGGCTGAAGGGCAGGGTCGTTTTTCTCATCTAAGACTAAGGGCTCCATTTTCCCCTTATCCCTTAACTTCTTTGCCTTATTAAAACTATTAAAAAAGATTTTTCAATAGTTTAAATGGCCAGTCTACAAGCTCACAATGTGTCAATAGATTGGCACGTTGAACTATTCCAAAAGGTTTTTCAAAATAGTAAAAAAAAATGATAGGGGGTTTGGGATAAGGGGTTTAACGAAAATGGAGCCCCTCTTAGACTAATGACTAAGTCGACTAAGGTTTTTGTATATTTAGTCGACTAAGACTAGACTAACAAAAATGAATTTCAAAAGACTAAAAAGACATAAAAATGAAACCTTTTTTACACCATTTTTACACGCTCAAGAGTTAAAATATTCATCATCTGAATTAGCCCAAGTCTACACAACTAGAAGATGGACAAAAGCAAAATGAATCTTTAGTTTTGGGGGGTCTGTGGGGTTAAAATGTCCTCAAATGGTGGTGGTCGTGGCTCAAATGCTGAATAAATGGTGGGCCCTGGGATGACAAAGGTTGAAAACCCCTGCACTAGTGTTTCCAGTGAGCCAACATGCAGCACCCTGCCTCTCTGTTTGACCACATTGGAATAAACAGAGCATTTATAGTAGGCTATATCAGGGGTTTTCAACCTTTTTCATCCCAGAGCCCACCATTTATTCAGCATTTGAGCCACGGACCACCATTTGAAGACATTTTAGCCCCACAGACCCCCCAAACTAAAGATTTCCTTTGCTTCTGTCCATGACCATTAATCTTCTAGTTGTGTAGATTAGGACTGATCACATGATGAATATTTTAACTCTTGAGAGTGTAAAAATTCGCAATGACCTTCACCTTCAAGACAAATTTAACTTGTGTTGTGTTATAGCGCACAAAGTTGCACACTTGCCCGATCGGGCAACCAGGTAGCAGTCTTCACTTGCCCTACCATTTTTTTTAACTTGCTGGGCAAGCGGGCAAGTGTTAGTGTCAAGCCCTGCTGTATATCATCAGTAACATGGGAAGTAGGGAACACCCAAGTTACAGGTTGCACGCCGTGTGCATCTCTCCTAAATACCTGTAGCTGGAGTCTTTGAGGAAAGCCCTGGACACAGCCAGGCTGGACAACAAGACGTTGGCACACAGTCTGGAGCAAGCTGTGAGAACCAACGGCAGTTTGAGGAACAAACTGGAGCAGTCTGGATATCACACACACAGGTAAGCACGCGCGTGTGTGTGTGTGTGTGTGTGTGTGTGTGTGTGTGTGTGTGTGTGTGTGTGGTGTGTGTGTTGTGTGTGTGTGTGTGTGTGTGTGTGTGTGTGTGTGTGTGTCCTTTCAGTAAGCCCTGTCCTCTCCCCAGTGTCAACCCAAGGCTAGGACACTTTCCAGCCCAGGGCTCATTCATTCCATTGTAAATATCATGGACTTTACACAATAAATGATTTTCAAAAGACTAAGACGAAGACTGAATCATAACCTAACACTAATGGAAATAAGAAACATTGTTATCTTCTTCTTTTTTTCTTTTTAAGTATGTGAACTAAAACGAGACATGTTTCATACTAAAAACTGTAAATCTGTATAACATATATAAACCTACAATGTATTTGTATGTAAGACTACTAAACTACCAAGACTAAGACTGAATCATTTTTGACATTTCGTAGACTAAAACTAGACTAAAAAAAAGATAATTATTTCACGGTGGAACAGTGGTTAGTGCTGTCGCCTCACAGCTAGAAGGTCCTGGGTTCGATTCCCGCTAGGGGCGCTGCTGTGGGTGCTGGCGGCGTGTCTGCTCCTCCGTGTCATCAGTGCCCATACCCGAGGTGGGGTTGGTGAAAGGGCCTTTCTGTGTGGAGTTCGCATGTTCTCCCCGTGTTCCCTAGGGTAGATACCCCTCACAAAAACATGCAGTGATCCTGGACTCTAAACTGCCTCCCCCTGGTCAGCCGGGGCGCCTGATGGAGGGACAGGAACTGGTTGGAATAAATGTTCCTTCCAGTGCTATGTCCCCCCTGTCAGGTGAAAAGAAGGTGGCGCGACTCCTCATGCATTGAAGGAAGCATGAGCCCAGTCTGCTGCCTCCCCAGGTTAGTGGAGGGTGTGTAGAGCCGAGGAATCACATTAGGAATTGGCACTGGGTGAAAAAATGGGGTTGCAAAATCATGGGATAAAAATTATTAAAAAAAAAAAAAAAAAAGGATAAGACTAAATCAAAATATTCTAAAAAACAACAACACTGGTTCACCATCAGAGGGGAGGAGCTGAACGAGGCTCGGGCGAAGATCGGTCAGCTGTCGGAGCAGCTGGACTCCCTACAGCGGCAGATGACCAAAGACAAGGAGGCTTCCAGGAGGACTCTACGCAAGGAAATCTCACAGGTTATACCGAGTCAGAATTAAATGAATAATGATAATGGGAAAAAAAAAACAGTACAAATCGGTGGCATGATTGCCCTTCAGTTAGACCAGGGGTTTTCAACCTTTTTCATACCAGGGTCCACTGTTTGTTCAGCATTTGAGCCACGGAGGGAGAGGATACAAATGTGAACCAAATTCCATTTCTACCCTCTCAGGAAAAAAAGGGCTCTGAAAGAAAAATCATTAACATGGTGAAATACATCTTGATGATGTCATCAGATGTATTTCACCATGTTAATGATCATTACCATTTTTAGGAAATACAGAATTGGGGGAACGTTTTTATCATGTTCACACAACAACTTTTAACCAACTTTCCATCATTTAGGCCGGGGACCACCCGGAACCCTCTCCAGGACCACTGGTGGTCCCCGGACCCCCCGAAACCCATGAGTTAGACACGTCAGACCATGTTTTCAGTGATATTGCGTGTATTTACCTGTAGCAAGCATAACACATACCCAGAGTTCACAAACACCCCAGAAGTATAAAATAGGGCAAAAAAAGTCGCCTAATACAAGATTTGATTAAAAAAATAATAATAATCACATCATTAAATTTGGTCTTTAAAGATAATAGTGGCAACTTTATAGCCAAAAATCCAAACATATATAGACAATATTTTTGGGCCTTTTTCTCCTCTACGTTGCTTCTACTTTGATGCTGCAGCTGTTTCCCTGCAGACACACACTTGCTTCGTCCTGCAGACGGTCCAGAACTTTGTTGTTGTCAAGAAATCATGAAAACAAAACATTTGTCAGGCTCAGGAAACGGCGGTGCTAATTTATAAGGGGGCGGGGGTGGGCTGTGTGTGGGTGAGGCAGCATTTTAGCCAATCATAGCACAGCAGCCTCCAGCAGATTCAAAATAGGCCAATAGAGTGGAGGTGAGGTGGAGTTAGATTCTGTCTTTAAAGGGCAATTCCACCCATTTTCAACATTTTTTTTCTGAGATTGTGCAAATGGAACCAAATGAACCCGTTAGGAAAAAGAAGCGTCTAAAGAAATCCAATAACATGGTGAAAATACATCTTGATGATGTCATCAGATGTATTTCACCATGTTAATGTTTTTTTTTTTTTTTTTTTTTTTTTTTTTTTTTTTTTTTTCAGACCTCCATTTTTAGGAAATACAGAATTGGGGGAACTTTTTTTTTATCATGTCCACACAGCATCTCTAAGTTATATTAAAGGTAGGGTAAGTGATTTGAAATTCATTGTGTAGTACCAGCCTGATGCACTAGGGGTGCCTAACAGTAGCTACACTATGTGAACCTGCTGCTCGATCCTGATTGGAGGAGAATTCACCCACCACCTGGGGAACTTTTAATAGCTCCTCTGCTAACTTGGGGGAGGGGAAACTCCATATATGGTTTCCACACCTTATAATAGAGCATTTTAACAGAAAAAAAAATATTTTTTTGGGTGATATCTGACAAAAGTGAAATCACTTCCCCTACCTTTAATTATTGTCTAAGACATATAAAATTGTTGAAAATGTAGAAAATTGTTGTTAAAAAGGGATGGAATTCCCCTTTAAACAAATCTGTTTACCAACACAGTGTTTGTACACACTAAAGTCGCCTCTGTTACCGTCGACTCTCCACACCGTATCCAGCTGAAAAGGTCTCTGGAGGATTCGTCCGGCTGCAGGTCAGGTGACCTGTCCAAGACCAATCGGGAGCTGCGGAAGCGTCTGTCGGAGCTGGAGAAGCTGGTGTCCAATCAGAAAGCTCGTATCCGGCTGCAGAAGAGCCAGCTGAGGCAGCAGAGCAGTAGAGGCAACCGAGAAGATCATAGCAAAGTAATGCCATTGCTTTACACCAGTGGTTTTCAACTTTTTTTATACCAGGGACCACTATTTATTCAGGATTTGAGCCACGGCCAGGGGCGGATTGGACATCTGGAGTACAGGGAGTTTTCCCGGTGGCCTGCAGGCGCCACCTAGTGGCACTAGCGGCACTTCCAAAATGCACTAGAATGCGCTAGATGCTCGCCTGGAACATACAGATCAAAATGACCATTAATCTTCTACATTCTCTAGTTGTGTAGACTAAGTTGGGCTAATTCACATGATGATTATTTTAACTCTTGAGGGTTTAAAAATGAAACCAAATGGACCCGCAAGGGTCCATTTGGTTTCATTTTTACGCTCTCAAAGAGTTACATCTGGTTAACCAGCTGCCCAGGGTGGCCTGGCAAAGGCAAAATTGTCCCGGTGGGAAAATATGTGCCAATCCGCCCCTGGCCAGGGACCACCATTTGAGGATATTTAGGCCCACAGACCCCAAAACTAAAGCATTATTTTGCCTTTGTCCACAATTCCAGGCTGGATTTGAAAAACAAAACAAGCAAAACACACATTCCAAAAAGGCTAATTCAGATGATGAATATTTTAACTCTTGAGAGTGTGAAAATGAAACCAAATGGACCCGCAAGGGTCCATTTGGTTTCATTTTTACGTTCTCAAGAGTTAGCCAACTTAGGTTAACCAACTTAGCTGGGGACCACCTGGAACCCTCTCAAGGACCACTGGTGGTGCCCGGACCACCTGTTGAAAACCACTGCTTCACACCAGTGGTTTTCAACCTTTTTTTTATACCAGGGCCCACCATTTATTCAGCATTTTAGCCACGGAGGACCACCATTTGATGAGTTTAGTCTCTCGGAAAACCAAAACTAAGGATTTTCAAGTTTGTGTTCATAACTGTAAAAAATGTTCTTGGAAATTAAGTAATTCAGATGGTTAAATGTAATTTAAATCTTGAGAGCAGTAAAATGAAACCGAATGGACCCGTGAGGGTCCATTTGGTTTCATTTTTACAGATCAGATCATTTTTTACAGATCTATAATGGGTCCATTTGGTTACCACTGTCCATCATTTACCTGGGGACCACATGGAATCCTCTCAGGGACCACTGTTTGAAAACCCCTGCTTTATTGTAGGCAGAATCACAACACACACAGAGGGAGAGAGAGAGAGAGAGAGAGAGAGAGAGAAGGAGAGAGAGATAGAGAGAGAGAGAGAGAGAGAGAGAGAGAGAGAGGAGAGAGAGAGTGTGTGTGTGAGGAGGAGAGAGAGAGAGAGAGAGAGAGAGAGAGAGAGAGAGAGAGAGAGAGAGAGAGGTGAGAGAGAGAGAGGAGAGAGAGAGAGTGTGAGAGAGAGAGAGAGAGAGAGAGAGACGAGAGAGGAGAGAGAGAGAGACAGAGAGAGAGAGAGAGAGAGAGAGAGAAGAGAGAGAGAGAGGGAGCGAGAGAGAGAGAGAGAGTAGAGGAGAGAGGTGAGAGAGAGAGAGGAGAGAGAGACGAGAGAGAGTGGGGAGGAGAAGAGAGAGCTAGATGAGAGAAGAGAGAAGAGAGAGGAAGAAGAGAGGAGAGAGAGTAGGAGAGAGAGAGAGATGAGAGAGAGGGGAGAGGACGCAAGAGAGAGAGGAGAGTGAGAGAGAGTGATGTTGTGAGTATAGGTGATAGAGAGAGAGCGAAGAAGAGGAGAGAGAGAGAGAGGGGAGAGAGAGCGAGAGAGAGAGGGTGAAGGATGACCGGAGAGGGAGGGGGGGAGGGATGAAGAGAGAGGAAGGAGATGGAGGAGTGAAGAGTTGATTAGAGAGAGCGGGAGATGTGAGAGCGGAGGAGGGGATAGAGGAGGAGAAGAGAGAGAGAAGGAGGAGGTGAAGGGAGAGGAGCTGGTGAAGAGATGAGAGAGAGACAGAGGAGAGAGAGAAGAGAGCAGAGAGAAGAGTGAGAGAGAGAGATAGGGGGGAGAGAGGAGAGAGGGAGAGAGAAGAGTGAGAGAGGAAGATGAGAGAAGAGTGAGAGAGAGAGAGAGAGAAGAAGAGCAGAGAGAGATAAGAGAATAGTCTCATACTTTGTGGCTAAAATGTACGTATTGTGAAGAGAAATAAACACAATAAGACCGGATCGAGTAAGATAAGTACGCAAAGATAAGAAAGTGGCTGAAATAGTCTCTTATCTCCGTGTTTGGCTTGAGATAGTGGGCTGTAAATTTTAAGCATTTCACAGGAGGTTTCATATTCGGATACCTTTATTTGCCATTTTGTAAGGATAGGAATTTGTTTTGACGTAAACATGAGTGCATTCGATTCTTTTTTAACAGAAACAACAAACAACACCGTGCAACGAACATAAATAACAGTATTAAAGTGCAGAGTGTAAGAGAAATGACCTCTCTCTCTCTCTCTCTCTCTCTACTCTCTCTCTCTGTCTCTCTCTCTTCTCTCTCTCTCTCTCTCTCTCTTCTCTCTCTTCTCCCTCTCTTCTCTCTCTGTCTCTCTCTGTTCTCTCTCTGTCTCTCTCTCCTCTCTCTCTCTGTCTCTCTCAATGGCCATGTCACCACACAATTCATTCAATTCAATTCAATTCAATTCAATTCAATTCAATTCAATTCAATTCAATTCAATTCACTTTATTGGCATGAGAAAACATACGTTCACTTGGCCAAAGCAAGAACATAACAACAAAAAATACAAATAACAAGAAACAATGTATCAATAGCACACACTGTATCGTTGTTCCAGTCCCACAACATCTCAGGAGCCCAAAGCACCAACACACACACACAACACCTCACCTATGCAAATGCATGTAAATTAGAAACAACAAAAAATCTGGCCTAACTCCTAACAAAACAAAGCAGCGAGCAAATAAGGTGTTCAAAGACAAACTGTTGACTGGCAGTCTGCCCGATAAACGGAATAGCGGAAAGCCTGCAGGAGCTTGGGGCGAGTGGAAGCAGGCTGGCGCGCTTGGCACGCATCGGGGCCGCCTAGCAAACGGTGACATTGCTGCAATAATAATTTCAGTCGGTTGCCAGGTTTGAACCCCCCACCGCCCCCCCCCCCCCCCCCCCCCCCCCTTTAAAACCATGCGTTCTGACTAGATTCTAGTTTCTGACACTAGGATGGCGCTGATTCTAGTTTGTGGCACTTGTTTCTGATGGTAAATTTCTGGTTTCTGACGCTAGATTCTTGTTTTTTTTCCTGTATCAGTGATGCTCAACATATTTCACAGGACCACCAGATTTATCTATATTTAGCTGCGGACCCCCATCTAAAAAAAAAAAAAAAAAAAAACAACAACCTCGGGATCACCCCAGAAGCGAAGATTTGAGCTAAAAATGTTTCATTCTGAAATAATATATTCGAAGATTTCTGCCGCATTTTAATAGCAGAGATACAAATAGCAGAGATACAAGCTCATATCGCGCCACCGCGTGGCGCGATATGAGCTTGTAGATCTGCTATTTTTCAACAGATAAAACACCAAAACGCGTTCAGTACTCAAAGGGTTAATCGTTGTAATAGACTTATCGTACCTCTGGCTTTCCGCTCTGCATATCCAAAATACAGTGACTGAGTCATGTAAAGTTCATCATCTTGTCGACAGGAAGTGGAGGAGAGCGACGGGAAGCTGCAGCGTGATGATGATGACGACGACGACGACAACGAGGTGATCGGGAAGCCGTGCGGTGACGGGATAGAGTCGCAGCAGGTATATATACGATGGAAGAACAAACACGCACATCTGCTTTTTAAACAGGGGTGGATCTAGGCATGGGCATGGGGGCAGCAATGCCCCCCTAAATGCCCAGTCTGCCCCCCCAAACATGATGGCATGCAAAACAACCCAAGCTGTTTCAAATTAAAGTGCTTATATTTAAAATGATTTGAAACACCACCACTGCTACTAAGGCTGCATACCGAAGCTGGGATTTGAACCACTCGCTCGTTTAGGTCGTCACACGAACGAATACTAATGATCCCGAACCATTCATATTTAGTGATTATTAACTTTTTTTCCCATCTAGTAGAAGATCTGCGACATTGAGGGGTCAGAACTCGCTGTAAAATGCGCTGTTCAATGCAACCGGAACCTGGACAAACTGGAGTTGGAAATGCATTGTTTTCAATGACGGTGTCCCATTCTCGATCCGCATTAGACTGGCTCTGGAAGTGCTTTATGCATGCTGTGTGCCTGTTGCAACTTCTACAACAGCTAATGTTTTTATTCATGCTTATTTGTCTAATAGTACAGTAATAGTAAAGTCCTGTAACTGAAAATGGTATGGGTGCGACTTCATCTCATGAGGGTGATGAAGTCGCCCACATAACATTTTCTCCTGCCCCCCCAATTGGGAAATGTTACATCGGCCCCTGTTTTATTTGGTTCATTTTAACGATCTCAAGAGTTACAGCTCTATAAGAGACGATTTGTTTACCAATGGTCCTTTGTATGAAGGAAGGAGGACTCTATCATAGGAGGAAAAATGGTGAAAAACGGAGGTCTCTTGCACCTGTCAAACAATTTCGCCCCAACCCCACCAGCAAAAAAGCACTAGATTTTCCGCCAGGAGTTTTTTCACTAATTTTGGCACTATAGGGGGGAGGGAGGGGCTGGAAAAAAGTAAATATAGCGACAAATGTACCAAGTTG
>CM076977.1:48905150-48925918 GCA_039105355.1 Benthosema pterotum | reverse complement strand
TCTGCATATCCAAATACAGTGACTGAGTCATGTAAAGTTTCATCATCATGCGACAGGAAGTGGAGGAGAGCGACGGGAAGCTGCAGCGTGTGTGATGACGACGACAACGACAACGAGGTGACCGCGAAGCCGTGCGGTGACGGGATAGATTCGCAGCAGGTATATATACGATGGAAGAACTAACACCCACATCTGCTTTTTAAACAGGGGTGGAATTAGGCATGAGCATGGGGCAGCAATGCCTCCCTAAATGGCCAGTCTGCCCCAGCAAACACAATGCAAAACACCCAAGCTGTTTCAAATTAAAGTGCTTATATTTAAAATGTTTGAAAACACACCACTGCTACTAAGGCTGCATACCGAGCTCGGGATTTGAACCACTCGCTCGTTAAGGTCGTCACACGAACGAATACTAATGATCCCGAACCATTCATATTTAGTGATTTATTAACTTTTCTTATCTAGTAGAAGATCTGCGACATTGAGGGGTCAGAAACTCGCTGTAAAATGCGCTGTTCAATGCAACCTGAACCTGGACAAACTGGAGTTGGAAATGCATTTGTTTTCAATGACGGTGTCCCATTCTCGATCCGCCATTAGACTGGCTCTAGGAGTGCTTTATGCATGCCTGTGTGCCTGTTGCAACTTCTACAACAGCTAATGTTATTATTCATGCTTTTTGCTAATAGTACAGTAATAGTAAGTCCTGTAACTGAAAATGGTATGGGTGCGACTTCATCTTATGAGGGCGATGAAGTCGGCCCCATAACATTTTCTCCTGTCCCCCCAATTGGGAAATGTTACATCGGCCCCTGTTTTTATTTGGTTTCATTTTACGATCTCAAGAGTTACAGCTCTATAAGAGTCCATTTGGTTACCAATGGTCCTTTGTAGAAAGGAAGGAGGACTCTATCATAGGAGGAAAAATTGTGAAAAACGGAGGTCTCTTGCACGTCAAACAATTTCGCCCCAACCACCAGCAAAAAAGCACTAGATTTTCCGCCAGGAGTTTTTTTCACTAATTTTGGCACTATAGGGGGGAGGGAGGGACTGGAAAAAAGCTAAATATAGCGACAAATGTACCAAGTTGGCAACACTGCGCATGCCTTGCATTGTGCGATGATTATAAAAAAGAATACCCCCCCCCACACACACACACACACAAACCCTGATAACTGCAGGCTGATAAGAATTCCACACCAAAACAGATGTAATCTATTCTTCCTCCTCTCCTCCCGTCCCTTCTGCCACTCTCCTCTCCAATCACTCCGGTAGAAACTCCTGTCTCACGGGTGCCAGCTGAGTTTTTAAAACTCAATAGTGGTCCAATTATCTTGTAGTGTGTGGTTTGATGTGATGTTTTTTTTTTTTTTTTTTTTTTTAAAGCTACTTGGAGCTACTAAAATACAGCATGAGAATAAAGACAACCTGTGCTGCGGCCATGCAAACTGCATTGCAGTTCACCTCATGGTGAAATGTAGAAAAGGGGACATCCGTGACAAAAATCAAGGACATTATGTATCATGTCACAGGAATCAAGGTAGATTGATGCCCAATGTGATTTGGTGTGGAATTCAGCAACTTACTGCACAGTCTAATTAGTTGAGACGGGATTCATCCATCCTCAACCCCAGTGGGTGGGTGAGGATCATGGGAGGAGGATCCGCTGGCGTGGGTGTAATACTGTCCGTGGTGTAATAACTGCACCTGGAGCCAGTGTGTTTGGTCAAACAGCAGAGCCTACTTCCTCTCCAGGCGTTAAACACAGACGGCGCGGACATCTTCATTATCATTATTGAACACAAGATGACATGCACACAAACAATACACCCACACACATACACACTACACAACACACACACTGAGGTCAGTTAAACGTAGCCGAGAGGCATCTCCTTCGAACGGCGGCGAACGAGTCGGTTCGCAGGGCGGCGCGTTGTGGGGGTGAAATTCTTTGCTCCCCGCGTATGAACGCGAACGAAGTACGCTGATGAATGTGTTTTATGATGCATGCGTGCGGAAACCATACCTTAATTCAAAAGGCGCACGCGGCAGTCGGTGGCGGGTGAAGTGGAACGGCTCCATAGTTATTGTCATTAGGTATTCCGTCGGCGTAGCGTCTCTCTCCCTAACCCTCTCCAAACAATCACCACCGCATGCATTCATTTGGGACTGCCACTAGATCTACTCACTCTGCAATTGAAAACACCCCCACCCCTACCCACCACCCTGCTCGTAAAAAGCCTTTCACACACACACACACACACCCACACACAACACACACACACACACACACACACACACACACACAACACACACACACACACCACACACACAGGGGACAAACACTCAGCCAGCCAGTGCTTTTAGAGCTAAGCGGCTTTATGAAAGCCGCCGAGGACTTAAATATTTGATAAGATCATGATGGGGGTAAAAATGCCTTTGTCCTGGGAGACAGAGAGGAGGGGTCTTTCGCTCAGTTGGAATGGCTCATCAAATGGCTGAATATGTTTTAATTTAATAGATCAATGCCTCCGTTCTCTTTGTGCATGTTTGTCGTATTCGCTCGGCTGAATTGAATAGGATCTTTACAGCAAAACAGTCCAGGGGTTTTTTCTTTACAAATGCTACTAGACTAAAAAAAGACCCAAAAATGAGAAAAAAATGAAATGACAAAACAGAAAGGAGAGATCATTGGGTCACAGGGGCGGATATAACATTTCCCAATTGTGGGGGGGCAGGAGAAAATCATATGGGGGGCGGCCACACCCATAGCATTTTCAGGGTTACATGACTTTATTAGGCAAGTAAAGCATCATACTAACATCAGCTGTTTGTTGAAGTTGCCACAGACACGCAGCATGCATAAAGCTAAAGGTCTGACTCAGAGAGGTTTCTGTTTTGAATGATGAAATGCTGTTGGTTTAGTGGTGCCACAACTGTAGTTAGTTAGTAGCAGTAGTAGTGTTTCAAATCATTTTAAAAATAGGCAATTTCATTTGAAATATCTTGGGTTGATTTGCATGCCATCATGTTTGGTTGGGCAGACTGGGCATGCCCCCCCCATGCCTAGATCCGCCCCTGGGCTACGCTAGAGAGGACTTGAGCACCTGTGAGTCATGCTTGCGGTGCGTGACATCTGTGGGATTGGAGTTGTTCTTTCAGCCGGTTTTACTCCCAACAGAACAGCGATTGATTTCACATCACATTACACATTCAAGTCGCCTAAAACCAACTGTAGATTAGTCGACCTACAGGGAGTACTCCAGGCAGGGGCGGATCTAGGCATGGGCATGGGGGGGGGGTGCCCAGTCTGCCCCACCAAACATGATGGCATGCAAAACAAAAATGATTTGAAACACGATGCAGATCTAGGCACGGCCCCCTAAATGCCCCGACTGCCCCAACAAACATGACGGCATGCAAAACAAAAATGATTTGAAACACTACTACTGCTACTAACTAACTACAGCTGTGGCACCACTAAACCAACAGCATTTCATCATTGAAAACAGAAAACTCTCTGAGTCAGACCTTTAGCTTTATGCATGCTGCGTGTCTGTTGCAACTTCAACAACAACTGATGTTATTATTGATGCTTACTTGACTAATAAAAGTCCTGTAACTGAAAATGGCATGGGTGCGACTTCATCGCCCGTGGCGCGAAGCGACATGGGCGGTGAATCCGCACCCATAACATTTTCTCCTACCCCCCCCCCAACTGGGAAATGTTACATCCGCCCCCGAGTGGTCCCCTGATAAATTATGGAGTCGAAAACCAAATTTAACTCTGTAAAATTTGATCAACGTTCCCCTGTTACGTCTCCTGTATACCACGTCAATGCAGAATGGAAACGATGGCCCACTGAAACAAAGCTAACAAGCAAATCTACTCTGAAAATGAATTAAAACAAGTTAGAATATAATTAGTATTGTAACCTTCTGCCCTCCTCAAGCGGAGGAGAGACAGACCTAAACTCATTTAGATCTGTGTCGCTTCATAGCTTTTAATCATTATTACAAACTTTAGCAGATCTACACGCTTGTACGTTGTAGACCTTTTTCAGATTTTCAGATAGAAGTTTGGCGGTTATAACATTCATACAGGTTCAGGGACGGATCTAGGCGTGGGCATGGGGGGGGGTTGCCCCCCCTAAAATGTTGGAAATGTTACAACCGCCCCTGTACAGGTTTTTGACATGAAATGTTTGAGCGCTGGACAACCAGTCTCATGGGTCTGAATGGGTCTTAATATGGGTTTAATAAGCTGAAATGGTGCTATGGGTGCAGTTCAGTCCTTCACATGTCTGTAGTAAATGGCTACAGACCTGTTCACGGAAAAATGGTTTGGGGGAGAGAGCGGAAGTTCCCCCTCCCGGCCTTTTTCGACGGTCGCAACGATTTAGAAGCTGTGAAAAGGTCCGGACCATTTAAAAAACATTGCAACTACAGTATGTAAACAAAAATGATTCTGCTTCTCCTGCAATTTTGAGCATTCATGTAAACGAAAAAAAAAAAAAAAAAAAAAAAAAAAAAAACATATCACGACGAAGGCGAGGACGCAAAATCACTTGGATTGGAAGCGGTATGACCTGGCGTACGACGACAAGATACACCCAGCCCTCACTCACTTCACACGGTGTGATTCTAATCGCAAATGGCAATTGACGTGAACTTGTACACATGAGATTCCCGAATGTTTGTCGAGACATTGAAACATTTTGACAATGAACCAAAGACCCAAGAATAGCCACACGAAGAGCACATGCCTGTGCATGGCAAGCACACAGGACTGGCCATAAGGGACAACGTGTTTTGGTTTGGCCGCTCTGCCATGTCCATACACCTGCTGCTGCTGCTGCTGCTGGGTCCATTAGGAGGTGATCCAGACAGAGGATCTCATGTTAATAAATGAGGCGTGTGTGTGTGGTATGTGTGGTTCCTGTCCCCAGGCTCTAGCAGAAGGTGAGCCAGAGTGGGAGAGATGGACGTCCGTGGTCCAACGCTGGGAGGCAAAGAGAGAGCTGGACCGCATGGCTGGCTGTTACAGGCCTGGACACACAACAGCTGGCCAAGCAATCACCCTGACACCACACACACAACACACACACATTCACGCACACACGCGCACAACCACACACACACACACACACACACACACACACACACACACACACACACACGCATAAACCATAACATAACACAACCCCAGTCGTCGTGGCAGAAGTGATTGCACATATTTATTCCAAACACTGAACACCAACAGATAGGTGATAGCATCCAACACACAGCCCGGCAAAGCTGCAGTTCAAAGAATACAGTGTTGGCATGAGAGAGAGAGAGAGAGAGAGAGAGAGAGAGAGAGAGAGAGAGAGAGAGAGAGAGAGAGAGAGAGAAGAGAGGAGAGAGAGAGAGAGAGAGAGAGAGAGAGAGAGAGAGAGGAGAGAGAGAGAGAGAGAGATAGTTGAAATTGACATACTGAATGTCGACAAAGAGGACGGAGGGGCGAAGCATGCGCTCTCATCACATTGTACAATCATCGCTTTCCGGGCTGCACAAAAATAGCAGTTATTTTTTTTGTGTGTGTACCGTCCCCGGGCGCAAGATTGAGTCGAGGATGCATAATACAAAAGTTAAATCTTCAAATATCTCTGTACAAAATGTATGTTTAGTGTAGTCGACGGTCGCCCACACACATTATGTACAGAATCGATTTAGTTTAATTATTTGCCAGTGAATGGGAGCATGGGAAATGACCATTCCCCCCCTTTAGATTACTCTGTTCTTGTTCAGGGCCGGATTTAGCCAGTCCTACTAGGGTGGGCTGGAAAAATGGCAGGGTGTATGGGCAAAGTTTTTTTCTGTGAAGCAGTGGTTTTCAACCTTTTCGACACCAGGGCCCACTATTTATTCGGCCTTTGAGCCACGGACCAGCATTTGAGGACATTTTTATCCCACAGAACCAAAACTACACACAAACGTACAGACTAAAATGACCATTAGTATAAATCTTCTACATTCTCTAATTGTGGGTTAATTCAGATGATGAATATTTTAACTCTTTGAGAGCGTAAAAATGAAACCAAATGGACCCGCAAGGGTCCATTTGGTTTCATTTTTACGCTCTCAAAGAGTTACACCTGGTTAACCAAATTTACACCATTTAGCCTGGGGACCACCTGGAACCCTCTCAAGGACCACTGGTGGTCCCCGGACCACTGGTTGAAAACCACTGATATTACCTTTCATCGGGTGGGCATACAGGATGCACGTTTGGGTGGGCTTGCCACCCTGCCCCCACCCCCCCCCCCCCCCCCCCCCCCCCCCCCCCCCCCCCCCCCCCCCCCCCCCCCCCCCCCCCCCCCCACCCCCCCCCCCCCCCCCCCCCCCCCCCCCCCTCTAGATCCGGCCGTGTTTCTGCTGTAGTTTGTCTGGGGGTTAATGGGAGTTCACGGGGGAATGCAGGAAAATTAGTACGTAAACCAGTAGATGGGGTTCTTCGATTTCCTATAAAACCGGTGGCAACAAGTCATGGTTCTATAGGGGTTTCCAACCGTAAGAGTCAAAAAAAAAAAAAAACCATATGGCTGTTTAATCTACAATGTAGATCACTGGTTTTCAACCTTTTTGATACCGACCAGGGTCCACTATTTATTCAGAATTTGAGCCACGGACCACCATTTGACGACAATTTCACCCCACAGACCCCAAAACTAAAGATTTCTGTTGTTGTTTTTTTTCCCACAATTCCAGGTTGGATTTTCGCAAAACAAAACAGGCAAACATACAGTGAATCAAAATGACCATTCTTCTACATTCTCTAATTGTGTAGACCTCTTAATTAAGTGGGCTAGCTCTTGAGAAAGCGTAAACACGAAACCAAATGGACCCGCAAAGGTCCATTTGGTTTCGTGTTTACGCTCTCAAGAGTTAATTGGTTAACCAATGTTAGCTGGGGACACCTGGAACTGACAGGTTGAAAACGACTGACCTAATGTGATCCTCCACCAACCTGGGGATGGCTGTGGAATCGCCTCATGCTTCCTCCAATGCATGAGGAGTCCGTGCTGCCTTCTTTTCACCTGACAGGGAGGAGTCTAGAGACCAGGATTACCACATGTAAATTACACAATGCAGCTGTTTAACAATACTTTTCTTGAAAACGTTAAATGTACACTCTTAATAGTTAGAGGTAACAGAGGCAACTTTACTATAAAACCAGAATCTAACTCCACCTCACCTCCACTCTATTGGCTCATTACGAATCTGATGGAGACTGCTGCTGTGCTGTGATTGGCTAAAGCGCTGCCTCACCCCACACAACCCTCCCCCCACCCTCACAAATTAGCACCGCCTTTCCTGAGCCCGACAAATAATGTTTTGTTTTCATGATTTGTTGACAACAACGAAGTTCTGGACCGTCTGCAGGACGAAGCAAGTGTCTGTCTGCAGGGAAACAGCTGCAGCGTCAAAGTAGAAGCAATGTAGAGGAGGAAAAATGGAAAAAAAAATATGGCTACAGTATATATCTATTTTTATTTTTGGCTAAAAAGTTGCCTCTATTACGTTTAGGGCCCTGATACACCTAGCAATGTTTTGGTCAACCTCAACAAGCAACGTCAATTATCAACGTTGACTTTTCATCTTTCTGTAGGAAATGATCAACTCCTGGTTGTTCAGAAAAGTCAGATCTTTAGCGCCCTCTACTGGTCAACATTTCGGAATCCTCCAATCACAGCCCTCCTGGGCGTCACCTGATCCTTTCTCTCATACTGAAACCATGGCTGCTGCTGCTTCAAGGATTTTGTAACTTTTATTCCGCTAAATGAACATTTTGAGTTGGGTGGCAGCTGGGTGAAAATAATTCAATGCAAGCTAAGAATTCGTTTTTTTTTTTTTTTTTTTTTTTTCTGTTTCATTTTTTTTCCTGAGAGTGTACAAATGTGAACCAAATGGACCCTAGCGGGTCCATTTGGTTCACATTTGTACACTCTCAGAAAAACAATGAAAATGGGTGGAAATCCCCTTGTAATTGCCTGTGTCCGTGTGTCTCATCACGTTGCCTCGTTGGTGTTGACATTGCTGGTTGGTGTTGATCAAAATATTGCTAGTGTATCCGGGCCTTTAAAGAGCTAATCAATTCTCTGTCACTTGGGACCACGTGGGGCTCATTCAGGAACCACTGGTGGCGTCAGGGGCGTAGCTAGCAATTCTGGGACCTGCAAAGCTTTTCCACATGGGGCCCCCTTTCCCAACGGCTGAAGGGGAGGTGATTTTTGAGAAAGAGTAGTTAAAGGGGAATTTGGCCCATTTTCAACATTTTTCTCAGAGCGTACAAATGCAACCAAATGAACCCTAAAATTGTCTAACTTTTCCCCACCTATCGACGCCACTGGGTGGCGTTACTTGCAACGAACCCTGAGGTAAAAAAAAAAAACGAAACATGACAGATCTTCTAAAATGAAACGTACAAACATTCACAGTATCGAGTCGTCACTGCAGAAAGAAAGTGACCGTTTGTTTCTCTTTTAATCACAAGAGGGCAACGTCGCGACACAACGTCCTCCGTATCCCCAAAAATAAAACTTCCATCACTCGTTAGTGCCATAATGACTCCAGTTCATCTTTCTTTCTTTCTTTCCTTCTCTCTCGTGTCCTTCAGTCCAGAAAGCTTAGCTGCTTCCCGATCCATATATTCCGATAAGCATGTTGTGGCCTATATCAACAATTCAAACATTTAAAGAAACATATCATTAAATAATTAAAAACTGATTAACTATTTTTTTCCAGACTGTGGCGCCCCCATTTTGTCCAGAGTGTCATTTATATGCATTAATTAATTAATCAATTAATAATTGATCTAAAAAAAAAGTCACTGTGCCTTTAAATGAATCAATGGCGTAAACAAGTTAGGTCTTATCGTCCTTGGCACAGGTAAACAAACTTGTTTACCCTGTTTGCGAACTCGTTTTATCGTCCTCGGGGTCTAAGGAGTTAAGAGACTTATAGTATACTTGCAATGTAACTATGTTCAAATAATTTTAGATACAAAAATAGGTGATTTAAAAATAAATGCTAATCTAAACATAGAAAAATACAATCAAACGACATGGGTGGAAAATGTACCATTGTTCCATCATCACGATTGCGATGCTCGCTCTGTCGTCTCTCCTACGGACCGATAACGTTTAAAATAAAGGTCGCTCTCGTAGTTTACGTATGTGCTACCGCGTGTGAACCGTATACATCCGGTACCGAGGCGAAACAGGATGGTGGAAAAACTTAAAGGCATAACAGAGGTCATCTGAATCAGGAGGTGGACGAGGAGGAGGAGGAGGCTGTGGAGGTGTCAAAGGTCATCCCAGGCTGGGGTCAGGGGTCAGCGGTGGTCACCACACGGAGCATTTGTCCACAGGGTGCATGGGAGAGCCTTTGGGACAGTGGAACACACGGGCGAACTCGTCGAACTGAGACACGCTGCCGATCACTCTGCAGGAAGACAAGAACGTGTTGGAGAGTTAAATCTGAATTGAGTTTTTTGTTTGAATGAAATTTCCCTTTATCAATTAAATAAAATACAGAGGCAACGGTTTCCTATACCGCCGTAGTTTTCAACCAGTGGTCCCTGAGAGGAGAGGATTCCAGGTGGTCCCCAGGCTAAATGTTTACGCTCTCTTCGAAAGCGTAAACATGAAACCAAAGGGATCCATTTGGTTTCATGTTTACACTCTCAAGAGTTAAAATATTCATCATGTGGATTAGCCCAAGTCTACACAACTAGAGAATGTAGAAGATTAATGGTCATTTTGATCTTGATACATCTTGATGATGTCATCAGATGTATTTCACCAAGTTAATGATTTTTTCCTTTCAGACCGCTGCTCTCGGGTAATTTTGAAAATGGGTGGAATTCTCCTTTAAGAAAAATATAAAAAAGGTCTTGATAAACATTGGTTTACGGAAACAGTTGTCTGTACTATTGTCAATGTGACTGCACCAGTGCATAATCATATCGCTCCAAAATCGTCCCCCCAAATTCCCCCCAAAAATCTCTAGTTCATGTTGAGAAACATATTATTTATGAAGTTATTTTTTAAATGAAGAAGTTATATTTGAAATATATAAGATTATTAGTTATAGAGGGAAAGTATAGCGTTTTTAAATGAAAAGTTAAGTTTGCAACAGGAATAAACTACTTTCTTTGCTTCTATGATTGACCAGACCACGTAATAGGTATGGTCTAATTATGTGTTGCCGGTAAATGTAATGCTTATGTTCTCTCCCTTCTCTTGCATTAAAATAACCAGCTGGCCGTGGAACAATTGCTATGTGTAATGTGTTCTAGGGATTCGAAAAAAATATGTATTTTTAATTACTGTAGCTCACAAAAGTGCAGGTGCAAATGAAAATAATTCAGGCTGGCGCTTTTTTTCGGGACGGTTTCAGGGTTGGCTTTCAAGGTAGTAGGCAGAGCCGTTTATCCACCGTTACTGAACTGCATTGTGGTTCAGGAGATGGTTGTGAATGAAAGGCAACTGTTAGTGCCATTGGTCTTCCTGTCAAAAGAAACTAAATAGAGATGGTCAATCATAGACATGGCGAGATAACAAAGGTAGAAGTGGGGGGGAGCCTGCTTCTGTATACAACAGAGACTCCGTTCACTTAATGCAGTGGTTTTCAACCTTTTTGATACCAGGGACCACTATTTATTCTGCATTTGAGCCACGGACCGACATTTTCACCCCACAGACCCAAAACTTAAGATTTCTTTTGGTTTTGTCCACAATTCCAGGCTCGATTTTCGTAAACAAAACAGCCATATATACAGTAGCTGGTTAACCAGATGTAACTCTTTGAGAGTGTAAAAATGAAACCAAATGTACCCTTGCGGGTCCATTTGGTTTCATTTTTACACCCTCAAGAGTTAAAATATTCATCATGTGAATTAGCCCAACTTAGTCTATACAACTAGAGAATGTAGAAGATTAATGGTCATTTTGATCTGTATGTTCCAGGCGAGCATCTAGCGCATTCTAGTGCATTTTGGAAGTGCCACTAGTGCATTTTGGATCTTGTCCAGGCCACTAGGTGGCCAATCCGCCCCTGGTGAAAGGGATGGATTGGGAGTCAAATCAACTAATGATTCCCGAGCGCGGCGCACGCTGCAGCTCACCGCTCCAAGAGATGGGTCAAAAGCGGAGAACTAATTTCACTGCGGTAACGTGAGTGACTAATCTGACGACTTTGTTGTTTGTTCAGTGGTGCCATGACTGTAGTAGCAGTAGTAGTGTTTCAAATCATTTTTAAATACAAACACTTTAATTTGAAATATCTTGTTTGTTTTGCTTGGCTTGGTTGTTTTGCATGCCATCGTGTTTGGTGGGGCAGTCTGGGCATTTAGGGGGGCATCCCCCCCCCCCCCATGCCTATACCTAGATCCGCCCCTGGATGTGACAGACGAGGCGGTGCACACACTTTTCATTTCATTTTGGTTCCTCATCCCACAAAGACGCCATTGACCCTGACCCTGCACCTCAAACTGTACAAATAAATACGTATTAAGAAATAGAATATGCCTGTTGTATTCTCTCTGTGTATCAATCAGCGCTTTCAACTAAGGAAACCTTGCCTTCTACCGTGTCAACTGAAATGCGAGGCTGGAGTGATGTCACCAGACATTGAAGGGCTGCTAATTAATGTATACATTGATTTTTCTTAATTATGTTTCATTCGTCTTAGCTAGGATCAAACATGTTGCTTCAAGGCCTATACAAGTTTATACTTTTTTCCCGCCACTTAAAGGAATATTCCACATTAAAAAAAAACTTTTGGTCATTTTATGGTCTACGCCAGGGGTGCCCAACCTTTTTTGACCCAAGATCTACTTTTCAGCAGCCAACCCCTCCGGGATCTACCAGTCCAATATCAACATTTCAAACCACACGCATCGTTGCCGGCCTGCAGTAACTTCACAACAACACAACACTACGTTATTTTACCACTTTACTTTATGTCCATATAAGCATAAAGTACAACGGACTTGTCATAAATAGGCCTACAACAGACTTGGGCAAACACTGCCATTGCAAATGCAATCATAATAAGAACAGTCCAGAATGTCTGGTGCTGAAGTGTTTCTATATAACATAGAACAGCACAGGGAGCTGTCTGTGGTGCTGAAGTGTTTCTATATAACATAGAACAGCACAGGGAGCTGTCTGTGGTGCTGAAGTGTTTCTATAGAAAAGCACAGGGAGCTGTCTGTGGTGCTGAAATGTTTCTACTCAGTCTCATGTGAACACACCAGACAGTTTATAAGTTACTCCTTTCAGTATTTAGATATTTGATGTTCATTTTAGCACATCCGCCTCCTTCCTATACAAACCCATTATAAATTAAAACTCCATTTTAACCATGACAGATTATTCGAAAACAACCCATCTTTTTTCTGGTGACTGATATTGTCCTCCTAATACGTGAGAAGGCCGTGGAATGTCATTCACAGTTTTTATTTAATTTAAAATATTGTTTTGGAAAATGTAGCAGCCGCGGCGATGCCCACCCAAATGAATAAAACAACATTTTGAACATAATAATCTGCCATGGTTAAAATGGAGTTTTAAGTTATAATGGGTTTGTATAGGAAGGAGCTGGAGGCGCCAAAATGAACATCAAATATCTAAATACTGAATGGAGTAACTAATAAACTGTCTGGTGTGTTCACATGAGACTGGGTGGACCATAAAATGACCAAAAGTTTTTTTTTTTTTGAAAGTGGAACATCCCTTTAAATGATGACACGCCTGAAATAGGGACGACAGACAGCGTTTGTCTTGTAATGAGCCAAATTAAGCTTTGAGCATTTCTGTTCGTTATTGAAACAATCATTTATAGCTCAAAATGCAGGTTTCCATGACGACCAGCCGTGCAAATTGGACAAAGTGAAATGTGACAGCCATGTAATTGTGTGTGTGTGTGTGTGTGTGTGTGTGTGTGTGTGTGTGTGTGTGTGTGTGTGTGTGTGTGTGTGTGCGCGCGCGCGCGTGCGTGCGTGCGTGCGTGTGTGTGTGTGCGTGCTGCATGCACGTGTGCGTGCATGTGCACACGTACCTGTAGTGCTCCGGAGCGTGTTTGTCGGTGAGCAGCTGAAGGTAGATGGACTGAGATCTCCTCTTCATGCACCAGTTCTGAGAAGACAGAGGACAATCATTAAAGGAGAATTCCACGCCAAAACACATTGGGCATCCAAATACCTTGATTCCTGTGACGTGATACATAATGCTCTTGCGGGCTGTGAGCTTGTAGCTCTGATATTTCTGAGAAATTGTGAAAATGTGATGTAAAGAAAGATGTTCTTTCAAAAAGCAAATATTTTGAACTAAAATCGTTGCCTCTGGGGTATCCCTAGAACACATGTGTCAAAGTCAAGGCCCGCGGGCCAGATCCGGCCCGCAAGATGATTTAATCCGGCCCCAGGCTTGTAGAGCAAAAATGTCTGAGTCTATTAAAAAAAGTAAGTCTCTAGCACGTTCCTATCAAAAGTTATGGTCGTTTAAAGAAATGCTTTTGAGCTCTCTTCTGAACGGCATGTAATGCATGTTGTCCAGCAGGGGGAGTCGTTTTACCAGGCTAGGCTGCTGGCGCTGCAAAGTGAGAACTATACTTCAGCAGTACAAGGGTGTGTAACCGAGAACTATAGGCCTACTTCAGCAGTACAAGGGTGTGTAACCGAGAACTATACTTCAGCAGTACAAGGGTGTGTAACCGAGAACTATACTTCAGCAGTACAAGGGTGTGTAACCGAGAGAACTATACTTCAGCAGTACAAGGGTGTGTAACCGAGAACTATAGGCCTACTTCAGCAGTACAAGGGTGTATAACCGAGAACTATACTTCAGCAGTACAAGGGTGTATAACCGAGAACTATACTTCAGCAGTACAAGGGTGTATAACCGAGAACTATACTTCAGCAGTACAAGGGTGTATAACCGAGAACTATAGGCCTACTTCAGCAGTACAAGGGTGTATAACCGAGAACTAAACTTCAGCAGTACAAGGGTGGATAAGCGAGAACTATACTTCAGCAGTACATGGGTGTATAACCGAGAACTAAACTTCAGCAGTACAAGGGTGTATAACCGAGAACTATACTTCAGCAGTACAAGGGTGTATAACCGAGAACTATACTTCAGCAGTACAAGGGTGTATAACCGAGAACTATACTTCAGCAGTACAAGGGTGTGTAACCGAGAACTATACTTCAGCAGTACAAGGGTGTGTAACCGAGAACTATACTTCAGCAGTACAAGGGTGTATAACCGAGAACTATACTTCAGCAGTACAAGGGTGTGTAACCGAGAACTATACTTCAGCAGTACAAGGGTGTGTAACCGAGAACTATACTTCAGCAGTACAAGGGTGTATAACCGAGAACTATACTTCAGCAGTACAAGGGTGTATAACCGAGAACTATACTTCAGCAGTACAAGGGTGTATAACCGAGAACTATACTTCAGCAGTACAAGGGTGTATAACCGAAAACTATACTTCAGCAGTACAAGGGTGTATAACCGAGAACTATACTTCAGCAGTACAAGGGTGTGTAACCGAGAACTATAGGCCTACTTCAGCAGTACAAGGGTGTATAACCGAGAACTATACTTCAGCAGTACAAGGGTGTATAACCGAGAACTATACTTCAGCAGTACAAGGGTGTATAACCGAGAGAACTATAGGCCTACTTCAGCAGTACAAGGGTGTATAACCGAGAACTATACTTCAGCAGTACAAGGGTGTATAACCGAGAACTATACTTCAGCAGTACAAGGGTGTGTAACCGAGAACTATAGGCCTACTTCAGCAGTACAAGGGTGTATAACCGAGAACTATACTTCAGCAGTACAAGGGTGTATAACCGTGGTGCTCCGGCCCCCATGAAGTCACATTAAGTCCAATGCGGCCCCCACCCCAAATGACTTTGACACCACTGCCCTAGAACAACATGTTTTCAGACGGGGGGTCCGCAGCCAGATATAGATAATTCTGGGGGTCCTTGGCACAAAATATATTGAGCATCACTGACACAGGAACATAGATTTAGGGCTCCATTTTTGTCACCGCTACACCCATTATCCCTTAACTTCTTTGCCTTTTTAAACTATTAACAAGTTCACAATGTGTGAATAGATTGGCATGTTGATAGCAACTATTCCAAAAAAAAAATTCAAAATAGTAAAAAAATGACAAGGAGTTTAGGATAAGGGGTTTAGATGGTAACGAAAATGAAGCCCTTAGAATCTAGCGTCAGAAACAGCATCTAGTTTCAGAAACTACAATCAAGTGTCAAGAATATATTCTTAGATTTGTGCATCAATTTCACAATTAAAAAAAAAAAAAATCAGATCTACAAGCTCATATTGTGCCACCCGGTGGCACGATATGAGCTTGTAGATCTGATTTATTTCCTGCTGCATCAGCAGGGTGGAACAGAGCTCAGCGCTGCTACCTGTGCAAAGGCAATG
Source organism: Benthosema pterotum (assembly GCA_039105355.1). Classification (NCBI taxonomy): domain Eukaryota; kingdom Metazoa; phylum Chordata; class Actinopteri; order Myctophiformes; family Myctophidae; genus Benthosema; species Benthosema pterotum. The sequence goes on along the minus strand of CM076977.1, from coordinate 48,910,397 downwards.
AAGAGGAGCTGCTCATGGGTGTATTTAAGGCCAGGCAGGGGTCTCTCTGGACCATGTTCCCTCACCCACTTCTGGTAGGCCTGAGGGAGACACAGGGAGGGAGGGGAGAGTAGTGGCACAAATGACAAAAACAAGGAGTTTGAACAAATAAGATGCATTGGCTGGTATTCTCGACTGCTATGGTGTAAGTCATACCTGGGCATCATGCGGCCCGGGGGCCAAATGCGGCCCTTTGGCTGACTCTGACCGGCCCGGGGACCACCAGTGGTCCTTGAGAGAGTTCCAGTTAAATTTGGCGAGTTGGTTAACCGGATGTAACTCTTTGAGAATGTAAAAATGAACCAAATGGACCCTTGCGGGTCCATTTGGTTTCATTTTTACACTCTCAAGAGTTAAAAGATTCATCATCTGAATTACCTAAAATCTACACAATCAGATAATGTAAAAGAATGGGTATTTTTGATCCATGTTTGCCTGTTTTGTTTACCAAATCAAGCCTGGTAAAGAAATCTTTAGTTTTGGTGTCTGTGGGGTTAAAATGTCATCAAATGTTGGTCCTCTGTGGCTCAAATACTGAATAAATAGAGGGCCCTGGTATCAAAAAGTTTGGTCTTACTCTTACTTTTGTCTTGAAATGAATACTACGCAGACTTTAGTTTAGCCTTTAGTCTTGGCCCTCCACAATATTTTATGTATCTCATGTGGCCCCTTGGGAAAAATAATTGCCCACCCCTGGTGTAAGTCTTCTCATTGGCTAGCCAGGGCTGTAGTGGAGGGGGGACGTGGGGGGACGGCGTCCCCCACTTCTCACATCTAAAATATTTTTGGGTCTGAAAAAAAAAATCATTAGAATGGTGAAATACATCTTGATGGCATCATCAAGATGTGTTTCACCATGTTAATGAGTTTCCTTTTTTCTGAGAGTGTACAAATGGAACCAAATGGACCCGCTAGGGTCCATTTGGTTCACATTTGTACACTCTCAGAAAAAAAAAATCAAATGGGGGGAATTCCCCTTTCAGAGGCGTCCCCCCACTTCTAAAAGTACCACTACAACACTGCGTGGCAGCAGATCAGGTCATGGGCCTTGTGATGGGCCAAAAGCCTGTACCACCAGACCTGAGCATTGGGCATGGTCATATCATAATTACTCATAATAACTAAAACCAGCCATCAAAAGCTTCAACTCATAATGAAGAAGGCGGTGGAGTACGGTAACATTTTTTAATTGGGGGGTCAGGCGATTTCTGGACTTTTTGAATTGCAGGTTTTAAATACCACCAGAACTGTACCACCAGTTCTGGTGGTAAAGGCTTTTGGCCTGCACACAAGGCCCCATAGACGTGATTGGCTGGCCATGCAGCCAATGAGAAGCCACAGGGAAGCTACAGGTATGTGCCGATTTTCTTGGATGTACATCAAACCGTATGCATGGCGGGGCTTGAGGCACGAAGTTTTCTAGGGGGCGCGGTTGCACAAGTAGACCACACCCACTTTTAAACAATTTTGCCATATGTAAATTTACGCCACTAGTAACGTGCATGGCAAGTTTCGCAAACTGTTCGTCAACGTTATGCGGCCGAAAAAGGCCATTTATTCTCGGGAATGAGAAAGAAACATTGCAAAATCAAGATCAATCACGTTTTTACTCACGTAGAAGGAGAGCTTGAGTCCTCCCATGTCTGCTATGTTCTCACCCAGAGTCAAACGACCGTTCACCTGTGGACAGAGAAAACGCCTAGCTTTCATAATGAAGTCGTCGCGGCGGCCGAGTTCATGGACGAGTTCATGAACCCATTTTGTCCTGACTAGATTCTAGTTTCTGACACTAGATGGCGCCAGATTCTAGTTTGTGCCACTTGTTTCTGATGCTAAATTCTGGTTTCTGACGCTAGATTCTTTTTTTTTCCTGAAAAAAATCCATGCTCCTGTGTCAGTGATGCTCAACATATTTCACAGGACCACCAGAATTATCTATATTTAGCTGCGGACCCCCATCAAAAAAAAACAACAACTTCTAGGCATCACCCCAGAAGCAAAGATTTGAGCTGTTTCATTCTGAAATAATATATTCGAAGATTTCTGCCACATTTTTATAATTTTTCAAAAATAGCAGAGATACAAGCTCATATTGCGCCACTCGGTGGCGCGATATGAGCTTGTAGATCTGCTATTTTTCAACAGATAAAACACCAAAACGCGTTCAGTACACAAAGGGTTAAAGTCATCATGGCAGCCAAGTTTATGGACTGTTTAATGATGTTAATGACCATATAGAGCACTTATAATAGAAGTAGAGTGGCAGCTAAGTCTATGGAGTTTTAACACATTTAGTCCTATGGACAGGTATATACTGTACTTGTCCCATAAATTAACTTTAATTTATTTTTTATGTATTTGATATGGACATAACAATTACATTGCTCATTGCACAAATGTACAATTAGTAGATATATCGTTTACAGTGTGTTAGCACAAGTGCTGGTCTTCACCACTCGTGCGACTCTCGTTATAGTTTTTGAAGAACTATATGTATGTCTGTCCCCAGGGGAAAAGTTTAGCTTCTCGGTTGAAGCTCAGAAGTGTCTCTTGAGACACCCACGTTTATTTCTCATTTTAAGATCACCTAAAGATCACCTATGTCTCTTTATGAATACTAGGATCCATAATAATATAAATGAGGCAAAGCTGAATCACTCCATTGGCTGTTACAGAAGTATTTGAGAGATAACTGAGACAAAGCTGAAATCTTGCTATATATATGTAACGCCCGGGATTCGAACCCGGGTCTCCCGTGTGAAAGTCCAACATCTTAACCACTAGACCAAGAGGACATCCCCTTGGTCTGGGGGCAGATAGTAGACTTTGGAGGCCATCACGACAGAGGCTGTAGCCACCTGCTACACTCACCTCCCTTTTGACCTCCTTCCACGGGGAAACCCGATCCGGGTCACGGCACCAATGTAACGCCCAGGATTCGAACCCAGGTCTCCCGTGTGAAAGTCCAACATCTTAACCACTAGACCAAGAGGACATCCCCTTGGTCTGGGGGCAGATACTAGACTTTGGAGGCCATCACAACAGAGGATGTAGCGACCTGCTACATATACGCATGTAGAAAAAAAAACAGCTTTGGGTCTGTCTGTCTGTCTGTCTGTCGGTCTGTCTGTCTGGGTGTGTCTGTCTGTCTGTCGGTCTGTCTGTGTGTGTCTGGGTGTGCATGCGTGCGTGCGTATGTGCATGCATGCGAGTGTGTGCGTGCCTGTGCGCTTCCCACCATCTGGTTGTACACAGTGAAGTTGTCGTACAGCTTGACGATGCACTCGGCTCTCTTCTGGAACTTCCTGTAAGACTCCTCCGTCCACCACTGCTTCAGGTTGCCGTGGCGATCGTACTGGCCCCCTAGTGGACACATCAACCATTGCATCGCTGACAACGATGATCGTACTACTGCCCTACCGCATTACCGGACTTACAGGACTTATATTAGGCAAGTAAGCAACAGAACTTATATCAGGCAAGTAAAGCATCAATAATAACATCAGTTGTTGAAGTTGCAACAGACACGCAGCATGCATAAAGCTAAAGGTCTGACTCAGAGAGTTTTCTGTTTCAATGATGAAATGCTGTTGGTTTAGTGGTGACACAATTGTTGTAGCGTAGTGTTTTAATATATAAGATCATCAGCAAGATGGGGCTAGGATTATATATGCCTGATATATTTATGCCTGTGGCAAATTTTAGTTTTTCTTTTTTAATTTAAACACCATGTAATATTCCTATTTTGGAATAACTTACTGAATGTTAAGGCCTATTCATAGTTTGACTTTCGGTCACCGCAAGCACCGCGACCACCGTTGCCTACAATGTGACATCATACCACCACCATATGACGTCATACCACCACAGAGAGGAGGGCTCTTTCTAGCCCTCCTCTCTGGTTTTACTAACCACGGCAGTGGTGCTCATTGGCAACGCCCACCAAACAGAGCTAAACCAATCAGTTTGGCTGGTGGTGCAGAGGTTTGGAGCACCGGCTGATTGTTTTTGACGGCTGGAGACGTAAAAAAAAAAAGGAAAAGAAAACACACAACACACCACAGCGCGACGGGCAGGAGGAGAACGAAGCAAGGAATTCAATGATAGAGACAGTGACAGGAATAGAATCGGAAATAAACATGAAAGCAGCAGAAATTATTATAATTGAGTCAAGTAGGAAGTAGAGAGATTGTCAGTTGTTAACAGTGTGTGAATGGGGTGCTGTTGGCTCTATGCTCCTCCAGCAGATTGTCAGTTGTTAACAGTGTGTGAATGGGGTGCTGTTGGCTCTATGCTCCTCCAGCAGATTGTCAGTTGTTAACAGTGTGTGAATGGGGTGCTGTTGGCTCTAGCTCCTCCAACAGCGCGAGCACCGTGGCGAACGGGAAGTGACCGGGAATATCGTAACTATCCCACTAGAAGGCTCTGCTACAAACCAACATGACAACAACCCCTCCCTGGTCATTGCGGAAAAAATGATTGTCATTCTTACCCCAGTCGTCATAACCATGAGTGAGCTCATGGCCTATAATGGCTCCTATCCCTCCATAGTTCAGAGACCTGCAAGCAGCAAAGAGAACACTGGATTACTGATAGACACAATGCTTTACAGGGGTTGACACTAAGGTCTCGGAGGCACTTGCCCATCGGGCAAGTGCAAGTCAGATTCTACTTGCCCTCAGCTTATGGTCACTTGCCCCCCAAAAATATATTGTAAATTTTGCAGATGTAACTCTTGAGAACGTAAAAATGAAACCAAATGGACCCTTGCGGGTCCATTTGGTTTCATTTTTACACTCTCAAGAGTTAGAATTCATCATCTTAATTAGCCCAGGTCTACACAACTAGAGAATGTAGAAGATTAGGTCATTTTGATGTGTGTTAATTTGCCTGTTTTGTTTCCCAAATCCAGCCTGGAATTGTGGATAGCTAGAAAGCAGGGAAAGACACAGAGGCAGAGTGCAATGACTGCCTTCAAGACAAATTTATCTTGTGTTGTGTTATAGCGCACTAAGTTGCACACTTGCCCGATCGGGCAACCAGGTAGCAGTCTTCACTTGCCCCACCATTTTTTTTTTACTTGCCCCGGGCAAGCGGGCAAGTGTTGGTGTCAAGCCCTGCTTTAGATGTCACACTATAACACCTGCACACACTGGATAACACCTTTGTAATACCTTTGTATTGCATGTAGGTGGACAGCATGCGGTA
>CM076977.1:48877650-48902650 GCA_039105355.1 Benthosema pterotum | reverse complement strand
TCCTGAAATATTTTTGGAATATTGACATCAATATGTTAATAATTTGCTACAACTACATTTCGTCCCGTTTCCCCACTTGACTTGTCCCACACATGCAGCACTTCTGTCCCTCAAATGAACAGTTTGGATCTGGTCACCCTACACAGAGCCAAAAACTTTTTTTTTTTTCTTCTTCTTTTTTTGCTTTTGTCTACAATTCTGTAATATTTCTCAACACGACATAGTGGTAGCTGTATTTTAAGGAAGATCTTTGGGGAAACCAACGGACGGTTCTTGTTAGGTTAGTGTAATACTCGGGAGTGAAGGTTATTTCAATTCTCTGTGTGAGTCCATTCATGCAGCAGTTCATTCATTTATGGCAGGGTTTTTCCACAGGTGGTCCGGGGACCACCCGTGGTCCTTGAGAGGGTGTATTTTCACCATGTCAATGGATTTCTTTAGATGCTTCTTTTTTTTGCAACCAAATGAACCCTAACGGGTTCATTTGGTTCCATTTGTATGCTCTCAGAATGACTTTAATGGTCATTTTCATCTGTATATTTGACTGTTTTGTTTCCCAAATCCATGTTGTGGACAAAAGAAAGCTTTAGTCTTTAGGGTCTGTGGGGCTAAAATGTCCTCAAATGGTGGTCCTCCGTGGCTCAAATGTTGAATAAAAGTGGGCCCTGTTAACCAAAAGGTTTAAAACCCCTGGTTTACATATCATATTTACCTTTGATGTTTGGCATTTACTGTACACCTTGTTGAAGCCTTGTTGGTGTCTTCTACGTATTCTATCATATTTTGTTTGATAGCTATTCCCCTTGTCCCCGTCACGGTTGAATCTATTCCAAAAGGCAGAAAGTGTATCCATGACAACCGATATCAAGGTTTCCCCCTCAGGCACAGGCTGGCCAATCATCACTGCCCTGACAAAGTACCGCGGTGTCTTTCACTCTTTCCGCAGGTGTGCCAACCGTGACATTTTCTTCATTCAAAGTATTCAAAGATTTCACCACGTTTTCACGATTTTTCAAAAATAGCAGAGATACAAGCTCATAGCGCGCCACTCGGTGGCGCGCTATGAGCTTGTAGATCTGCTATTTTTCAATAGTTAAAACATAATGCTTAGAACACCAAAACGCGTTCAGTACACTAAGGGTTAAAATATGGCACTTGTTGTTGAATGCGTCTGGTGATATCTGTACTTGTAACAGCAAGAGCATTTTTTTTTTTTTTTTTTTACAACAGGGCAGGGGGTTTCAACAGGTGGTCTTGGACCACCAGTGATCCCTGGGAGGGTTCCAGGTGGTCCCCAGCGTAAATGATGGAAAGTTGGTTAACCAGATGTTAACTCTTTGAGAGGGTAAACATGAAACCAAATGGACCCGTTGCGGTTTACACTCGCAAGAGTTAAAATATTCATCATCTGGAATTAGTCCAAGTCTACACAACTAGAGAATGTAGAAGATTAATGGCCATTTTGATCTGTATTTGTTTGACTGTTTTGTTTTCTCTGAAATCCAGACTGGAATTGTGGAGAAAAGCAAAAAATAAATCTTTAGTTTTGGGGTATGTCAGGTATGTCATCAAACGGTGGTCCGTGGCTCAAATGCTGAATAAATAGTGGGCCCTGGTATGAAAAAGGTTGAAAACCACTGTATCAGGGTATTGATAGTTCATACCAGCCCTGATGCAGAATCTCTCTCTGAATCATAAGGTCTGATATTTTTGAAAATGGTGAAAATGCAGATCAAGTCGTATTAATCTTTTTATTATTATTATTATTATTATTATTATTATTATTATTATTATTATTATTATTATTATATTATTATTATTATTAGGGGTGGGACTCAATTAATTTTTTTGATCTAATTAATTTGAAGCCTTGTAATTAATTAATCTCAATTAATTGCATACCAATATTTGACCCAAGAAGCATTTTTTTGTCAATTAAAACAGGCTGGTATAGCGTGTGAGAGTTTTTCTAAATCACTGTGTCGACAATGCAAGTTGGTTAACCAGATCAAAATTTGGTTAACTAGATCAAAAGTTGGTTAACCAGATGTAACTCTTTGAGAGCGTAAACATGAAACCAAATGGACCCTTGCGGGTCCATTTGGTTTCATGTTTACGCTCTCAAGAGTTAAAATATTCACCATCTAAATTAGCCCAAGTCTACACAACTAGAGAATGCAGAAGATTAATGGTCATTTTGATCTGTATGTTTGACTGTTTTGTTTCTGAAAACCAGCCTGGAATTGTGGACAAAAGCAAAAGAAATCTTTAGTTTTGGGGTCTGTGTGGCGATTAAAATGAGTTAATTTAAAATGGTTTAATTACGTTATAAAGTGCAGAGTCAAAGCATGAGAGGCTAGGGTCCACCACAACAGATGTGATTTGCGATATCTTGCCAGATTTTGCAAGAGAAAAAAAAAAAAAAATCAAGCAATCCACCACCAGGTCGCCGGCAACGGCGCATAGCAGCGGTATTGCCATCGGCAGTGGGACAGACAACTACTGGCAATGCAGGCGAACCGTGAGGCAGTTCTGGGTGATTTTAGGAGGGTGTTATATATATACTGAGGGTGTTGGAAGCAGTGTTGCCAACTGCCCAAGTTCAAAATGCACTAGTGGCACTTCCAAAATGCACTAGAATGCGCTAGATGCGCATGACCATTAATCTTGACTTGGGCTAATTCACGTGATGAATATTTAACTCTTGAGAACGTAAAAATGAAACCAAATGGACCCTTGCGGGTCCATTTGGTTTCATTTTTACACTCTCAAGAGTTAAAATTCATCATCTTAATTAGCCCAGGTCTACACAACTAGAGAATGTAGAAGATCAATGGTCATTTTGATGTGTATGTTAATTTGCCTGTTTTGTTTCCCAAATCCAGCCTGGAATTGTGGATATCTAGAAAGCAGGGAAAGACACAGAGGCAGAGTGCAATGACTGCCTTCAAGACAAATTTATCTTGTGTTGTGTTATAGTGCACTAAGTTGCCCACTTGCCCGATCGGGCAACCAGGTAGCAGTCTTCACTTGCCCCACCATTTTTTTTTACTTGCCCCGGGCAAGCGGGCAAGTGTTAGTGTCAAGCCCTGCATTGCCCTCTCTCCCTGTAGGGGGCGCTGTGTTGCGGTGAAGGTGTGTGCTCACGCTGCTCATACTTACTGTGGGAACTCTGGGTCGTAGAGGGTGGGCTGTAGGATACCTGCAGGAAACACTGAGGAAGAAAAGAGACAGAACTTAGACAAGACAGCAGAGAGAGAGAGAGAGAGAACGATAAAGTTGTCCATTTTAATTTAACGCATTTTGTCCTAGTTTCTAGTTTCTAACACTAGAGTCTAGTCTCTGACATTAGTTTCAAGCTTCTAACACTAGAGTCTAGTCTCTGACATTAGTTTCTACTTTCCGACGCTAGTTTCTAGTTTCTGACATTAGTTTCTAGTTTCTAACACTAGAGTCTAGTCTCTGACATTAGTTTCTAGTTTCTAACACTAGAGTCTAGTCTCTGACATTAGTTTCTAGTTTCTAACACTAGAGTCTAGTCTCTGACATTAGTTTCTAGTTTCTAACACTAGAGTCTAGTCTCTGACATTAGTTTCTAGTTTCTAACACTAGAGTCTAGTCTCTGACATTAGTTTCTAGTTTCTAACACTAGAGTCTAGTCTCTGACATTAGTTTCTAGTTTCTAACACTAGAGTCTAGTCTCTGACATTAGTTTCTAGTTTCTAACACTAGAGTCTAGTCTCTGACATTAGTTTCAAGTTTCTAACACTAGAGTCTAGTCTCTGACATTAGTTTCAAGTTTCTAACACTAGATTCTTGTCTCTGACATTAGTTTCTACTTTCCAACGCTAGTTTCTTGTTTCCAGCACCAAATTCTAGTTCCCGATACCCCATGCTAGCTTCTAGTTTCTGATGCTAGATTCTAGTTTCTGACACTAGATACTAGTTTTTTTGGCGCTGAATTCTAGCTTCCGATGCTATAATCTATTTTTTTGACACTAGATCCTAGTTTCTGACACTAGATTCTATTTTTTTCTGAAAAAATATGTTCTTGTGTCAGTGATGCTCAACATATTTCATGCCAAGGACCCATAGATTTATCTATATTTAGCTGCAGACCCCTCCATAGGAAAACATGTTCTCGGGATATCCCCCAGAAGCAAAGATTTGAGTTAAAAATGTTTGCTTCCAAAATAACGTGGCTTATTCAAAGATTTGTTCCACGTTTTTTTTCTTTTTTTTTACAATTTTCCAAAAATAGCAGAGCTACAAGCTCATAGCGCGCCACTCGGTGGCGCGCTATGAGCTTGTAGGTCTGCTATTTTTCAATAGGTAAAGTACCACTAACATTTGTACAGCACAGAAAGGCTTAATGAGAACGTAAAAGTGCGGGGGCTCTTCCATATTCCAGATTTTTTACGATTTCGTTGTCTTATTTTTAATGCGGGCTTTGATGTGCGAGTCCGGCTTTTACATTCAGAGCCACGGCTTTTACGAGAGGGATATACTCCCTGCATATTTTTTTTTTTATTATTAATTTTGCCATTGAAGTTGCCAATATTAGAGAAATGTGTTTTTTTTTTCCTTTTCCGGTGGGTACTGCACTTTTTTTTTTAAATAACCTGTATTCTCCTCTGTAAAAAAAAAGCAGTATAAAATCCAGTTAATTTCCAGTTAAAAGAGGTCTTAAAGCATGCCTTTCTCTGTGAACTAAATGCCTGATAATAAATCATGGCGTCGCAGACTTGCGTTTCTTTTATTTCCGCTTGAAAGGGGGTCTTAACGTTTAATTCCGCGCGGCCACACGGACTCACCCATTTGGTTCTTGTTAGGGAGATAGTAGGCATTCAGAGCCTGAGGAGGAAGCAGCCACCTGCAGTGGAGAGACACGGGGTTTTCAAACGTTAAATGCATGCTTTTTTTTTCCCCAATGGATGTCACATAGTTTGCCACATGCTTTGAACAGTTTGAAGCTTTGGGGAGAAGTGCTCCTATTTAAAATGATTTGAAACACTACTACTGCTACTAACTACAACTGTGTCACCACTAAAACCAACAGCATTTCATCATTGAAAACAGAAAACTCTCTGAGTCAGACCTTTTAGCTTTATGCATGCTGCGTGTCTGTTGCAACTCCAACAACAACTAATGTTATTATTGATGCTTTACTTGACTAATGAAAGCCCTTTAACTGAAAATGGTATGGGTGCGGCTTTATCGCCCGCGGCGCGAAGCAACTTACTTAATAATCTGACCTGTGGGTTAACCTGTAGCTCACCATGAATTAAAACATCGACTACAGTAAGCTTGATCACCAGAGAGTTTAGCACAAATTAGACTAAATTACGGGACCTTTTTTTCCTGTGCATCATCCACATAAAGCAGTGGTTTTCAGTCGTCCGGGGACCAGTGGGCCTTCAGAGGGTTCCAGGTGGTCCCCAGGTTAAATGATTTTTACACTCTCAAGGGTTAAAACATTCATCATGTGAATTATCCCACAAGTCTACACGACTAGAGAATGTAGAAGATTAATGGTCATTTATGATCTGTGTATGTTTGACTGTTTGGTTTCTGAAAACCAGCCAGCCTGGAATTAGTGACAAAACCAAAAGAAAACTTTAGTTTTGGGGGTCTGTCGGGCTAAAATGGTCATCAAAAGGTGGTCTGTGGCTCAAATGCTGAATAAATAGTGGGGCCTGGTGTCAAAAAGGTTGAAAACCAATGACATAAAGCTTTGGAATGGTGAATGGTGCATTTATATAGCGCCTTTATCCAAGGCGCTTTACATAGCTTGTGCATCACATTCACCCATTTATACACACATTCACCCACTGATGGCAGTGGAAACCATGCAAGGTACCTACTAGCACATCAGGAGCAATCAGGGGATCAGTGTCTTGCTCAAGGACACATCAACACTAACTCTGCAGGAGCCCGGGACCGAACCGGCAACCTTGCGGTTTCCATCCCGTGACTCTACCCCTGAGCCACTGCCGGAATAACTGCAGCATGAATAACTTTGAGGCTGTGTGAGATGCCCTTGCTGTAGCAGTGAAGACTGATGGCTCTGTGGGTCCAGCATAGAGCCAGAGAGATGGAGGAGACACCATCAGACACTGTGACTGATGAAGGGACCACGTTTTGGGTGATAAAAGGGGAATGCATGATTTTGCGTGGACTAATCATTGCAGTTGTTTTGAACACCTCAGAATACTGATGGGGGAGGGGGGATGCAAGATGTCTCGTTGCTGCACATAAGCATATTCCTTTCAGATGTAAATTGAGGATCCTATACAAAATGTGCTGTGTCTAACTCATATTTGGCGACAACAACACCTTTTGGTGTACTAAGCGTTATTACCATAATTAGCTTTACTTAGCATTATTTAGAATTATTAGCATTACTCAGCATTATTGGCCTTACTTACTTAGCATCACCAAATACTCAGCATTACCAACATTACTTACTTAGCATTATTAGCATTATTAACAAAACTTAGGATTAGAATTACTTCGCATTATTAGCATTACTTAGCATCATTGCCATTACTTTTGTTATTGAAAAATATCAGACCTACAAGCTCATAGCGTGCCACGAAGTGGCGCGCTATGAGCTTGTAGGTCTGATATTTTTGAAAATGGTGAAAATAAGGCAAAAATCTTTATTGTTTATTATTTCCCAGTTTATTTTTTTCAGTTAAGAATGAGCTAAGGTACCCGCTTTCTCTTTTGTCCCTTCGACTACTTTCTCCGGTAATCTATAGACAAGTTGAAATAACGTTTCTGCTTAATATGTAGATTTTGCAGCTTATTTTTCCGCTGCCAAGCATTTCTGGGGGTTGAGCTATTATTAAGAGACAACGGCAGAAATGTATTGTAATACTGTAGTTTCCAGAAAGAAGAACTTGTGTTGACTTGTTGATCAACATATTGACACAATCCGATCTCACAGATGCACGCAACAGAATTGCGTGCATACACTACTAGAAAAAGCCAAAATCTGTGAATATGTACTTGGTATGTGGTTTTCACAAACACAGAAGTGGGTAGTTGTGGGTGGGGCAGTTTGGGTTTTATATTTTATTTACTATTCTGTCCCGAACACATCGCAACGCGGACGCGGCTGAGTCGGCTCTGCCGACCATCGCAATTCTCAGTGCGGCGATTGGCTCGGCTAGCACCTCGCTCCGTGGCGCGTCACAATGCTCAAGGTCGGCAGAGACGGCACCGCTCCGGCATTTTCAGTGGAGTATGTTGGTATAATATGCACAGATTCGTTTTAGTATAATATCCATGGACCAGAACAGTGGCCTTGTGGTGGTGTCCGCCCTGGAACTAACTGAGAGTCCGCGGTTCGATTCCCGGTCGGGTCATACCGAAGACTGTAAAAATGGGACCCAATGCCTCCCTGCTTGGCACTCAGCATCAAAGGGATGGATTGGGGGTCAAAATCAGCTGATGATTCCCGAGTGCGGCACGCTGCAGCTCACCACTCCAAGAGATGGGTCAAAAGCGGAAAACCAATTTCGCTGCGGTAACGTAGTGACATATAATGCGACTTTGACTTAATATGCACAGATTTTGGCGTATTGTAGGCGAGTATGGACAGAATGGCACTTCTGTGCATACTCGCCTAAAGCTCATGAGACTGTGTACACTTGACACTAAAGTGAGAGCTCCATAGCTAGCCGGCTCGCGTGGCGTAAAATCGTTGTTGAGAAGAGCTGCAAGCTGAACTCACGCCGTCTTGTCCACCTCCTTGTGGATCTGTTTGACCGACTGCTTGATCTTGAAGGTGATGCTGTTGAGGATGTTCTTGAAGTAGGTCTTCTCATCCACCTCGAACTGGAGAGAGAGAGAGAGAGAGAGAGAAGAGAGACTGTGTTCACTCTGCTCTCAAGGAGAGGTAGAGACAGAGCTACACTTTCTGTTACAATGTGACAAATATAAAGAGATCAGACAATCATTCTTCCCTAAATTTAAAGAAAAATATAATGAATTTGACCCCACCAATTATAACTCATCTCTTCAGCCCAAATGCACATTGTTGGCAGCAAAATATGTATGGAGTTGTCATCAACTGAGTGACAGTCAGTGGACAGAGGAGCAGGTATACCTGGATGAATGTTATTTGTCTGTTGTTTATTCTTGTATATTTGTTCATATGTGTATATATGTGTATATATGTGTGCATTCTTTGGTTATATATATACTGTATATATTTTTTGTTGTTATATGTGTGCTTTGGCAATGTAAAGCATATTGTATCATGCCAATAAAGCATTTTGAAATTGAAATTGAAATTAAAATTGAGAGAGAGAGAGAGAGAGAGAGAGAGAGAGAGAGAGAGAGAGAGAGAGAGAGAGAGAGAGAGAGAGATTATTCATATTCAGTTTATGCCAGTGGTTTTCAACCAGTTGTCCTTGAGAGAATTCCAGGTAGTCCCCAGCCAAATTATAGACAGTTGCTTAACACTCCGCGTGCCGTTGCAGTAGGGCTACGTCTCGCTTACCATTATCAAATAATAGTTATGACTGGTGACGTTTAGGTTGATCTACGCCACGCTACGTTGTTCAACGTCACTGGTTTGATACAATCCCAATGATAACGGCAGCGAGCAGCGACTGGCGGGTCCAGTTAAGGTTTCACGTTTACACTCTCAAGAGTTAAAAAAAATATTCATCATGTGAATTAGCCCAAATCTGCACAACTAGAGAATGTAGAAGATTAATAGTCATTTTGATCTGCATGTTTGGCTATTCCGTTTCCTAAATTCAACCTGATATTGAGGACAAAGGCAAAATAAATCTTTAGTTTTGGGGGGTTTGTGTGGAGCTAAAATGTCAATATCAAATGGTGCTCCGTGGCTCAGATGCTGAATAAATAGTGGAACCTGGTGTGAAAGAGGTTGAAAACCACTGGTCCACGCGACATGAGAAAAACGATTTAGCAAAATAAAGGGGCTATGTGGGATGTATCGTGGCATTGTACTGCAAAGGTGAAGTGGATCAAGTAAATGGTTATTGCGCGCCTTAAAAGAAATGGGAGGATGAAGGACATGAACTGAAGCGTAGGGTGGTGTAGGCTTGGGGTCGATGAGTAGATTAAGGCAAGGCTCAATCTGCATCCTGCAGTCAGTTCTATAGTGCCAGCTGTCTCACTGTGATGGATTGGGAATGACAGTCTCTTGTGCCAAAACTTTAGTCGTGTACTATACACTCCACAGAGAGAGAGAGAGAGAGAGAGAGAGAGAGAGAGAGAGAGAGAGAGAGAGAGAGAGAGAGAGAGAGAGAGAGAGAGAGGCAGAGAGACAGAGTTCTCTCATATCATATTCCTGCGAGACATTGATAGAAAAACAAAAAAGTTGTGCTTGACACATACATTGTGTAAGAAAGCTAGGCCTAGATTTTCACCGCTAAACCCCTTAAAGGATCACTTCACCACTTTTCAACGTATATTCATAGTTCCTCACTATAGTGGGGTTTCATCTCCATGTTAAATGTAGATGTCATTTACAACTCTTGTAAAAGTTTCACTTTCAGTCCTAATTTGTTGGTGAGGGTCTATAGAACCATTTTGGTCCGAGTGGCCCGCACACAAATTAAATATTTGGACTGTAGGGGGCGTAACAAGGTGCCAACCCTACCAAAACATGTAAACTGATCAAATTGTCCGATCTGTACATATGGGATATCTATGGATTCACAATCAGGAGTAGCATTTGCTAACTAAACCTAATTACACATAAAATATATTTTTTCATCCATTATTGGTGTATATCAACAAAAATAGCAAGCAAAACAAGCTAAAATTAGCTAAAACTGAAGTGAGTTTCCATCTCTCTACTAATGTACATGATAAAATACCTCTATTTTTTTCTACTCAGTCTGTGTCTCACAGGAGGACTGTGGACAGTTCAGAAACTTGTCCAAACCAATGACATCATCAATGGTGGAATCCAAGCTAATATGATGATGTCATTGGAAGAAGTTTCTGAACTGTCCACAACCGTCCTGTGAGACACAGACTGAGTAGGAAAAAAAATAGAGGTATTTTATCATGTACATTAGTGAGGAACTATTATATGAATATACATTGAAAAGTGCTCCTTTAACTTATTTGCCTTTTCAACTATTAAAAAAACGATAAAAAAAAACATTTTTCAATAGTTAACATGGCCGGTCTACAAGCTCACAATGCGACAATAGGTTAGCACGTTGAACTATACCAAAAGTATTTTTTTTTTTTCTCAAAATGGTAATAACAGGCAAAGAAGTTATTGATAAGGGGTCTAGCATTTGATGACAATGGAGCCCATAGTGTGTGTGTGTGTGGGGGGGGGGGGGGGGGGGCAGCAGTGGTTGAGAGAGTTCCAGGTGGTCCCCAGCTAATGGTGGAAAGTTGGTTAACCAGACGTAACTCCATTTGGTTTAATGCTTACGCTATCAAATAGTTAAAATAGTTTACCTGCCGATCCCACGGTCCCCGTTGATTTCCCGTTACGCACGCCGGTCACGACGACGGCTCGTACCACGACAAAATGTAGATTTCATTCTTTAATCCAACTATTAGTCCGAGCGCATCGTCTGATAATGATCCCGTTGCTGACTTTCATTTGGAACAGAATTGCCGCGACAACTTGTTTTGTTTGTCCCATTTGCACCCATTCAATCCAATGCATTCAAAAGACTCTCCTCGGATTCCAGGGCTGGTTGTCGTTTGCGCATGGGTAAATCAACTAGGGCTAGACGTCACTTCCTGATTTTTGACCCGGAACTTTTTGCTCAGATCGTCAGAGGACAGGTTAGTCAAGACACCAGAAATAAGCATGACGGCACCCCCCTCCTGTTTAGGCGATCTGGGGCTTCAAAATAAGGGTTTTTTACCGATTTCACTGGTTTGAGCCGTGGCAATGGGGAGAAAACAAAGAAGATGCGCTCGCGGTCTATGAGTTATGTATTCATTTCATTTATGCATTTATGTATTACATATTCATCATGTGAATTATCCCAAGTCTACACAACTAAAGAATGCAGAAGATTAATGGTCATTTTGATCTGTTTGTGTGACTGTTTTGTTTCCCAAAGCCAGCCTGGAATTTTCAATTGTGTGGCTCAAATGCTGAATAAATAGTAGGCCCTGGTGTCAAAAAGGTTGAAAACCACTGATTCATATGAAAAACTTTGGAGATGCCCACCCTGCCATTCTTCCAGCCCACCCTAGTAGGGCTGACTAAATCCGGCCCTGGTAAGAGAGAGGAGAGAGAGATAGGGAGAGAGTTTTTCTCACATCATACTCCTGATCGATGAGTTCAGGTTTGAGCAGGAAGTCTGGGTAGCCTGTCATCACCATCATGTGCTGCAGCTGGAAGAGGGAAGCGGAGAGAGAGAGGGAGAGAGAGAGAGAGAGAGAGAGAGAGAGAGAGAGAGAGAGAGGGAGAGGGAGAGGGAGAGGAGGAGAGAGAGAGAGAGAGAGAGAGAGAGAGAGAGAGAGAGAGAGAGAGAGAGAGAGAGAGGGAGAGGGAGAGAGAGAGAGAGAGAGAGAGAGAGAGAGAGAGAAGAGAGAGAGAGAGAGAGAGAGAGAGAGAGAGGGAGAGAGAGAGAGAGAGAGAGAGAGAGAGAGAGAGAGAGAGAGAGAGAGAGAGAGAGAGAGAGAGAGAGAGAGAGAGAGAGAGAGAGAGAGAGAGAGACAGACGGAGAGAGAGAGAGAGAGAGAGAGAGAGAGAGAGAGAGAGAGAGAGAGAGAGAGAGAGAGAGAGAGAGAGAGAGAGAGAGAGAGAGAGAGAGACAGACAGACAGACGGAGAGAGAGATACATCAGGCAGAAAATCATGAGGACAGTTTGAGACAGAAACCCTTTTGGGCCAACAGACAGGGGCGCATCTAGGCATGGGGGGGCAATGCCCAGTCTGCCCCACCAAACACGATGGCATGCAAAACAACCCAAGATATTTCAAATTAAAGTGTTTATATATAATATGAAACACTACTACTGCTACTATAACTGACTACAGCTGTGTCACCAACAGCAAGTAAACATCAACTACCCTGCCCACGTGACGACACCTGCACACACACACACACACACACTCTCTCAAAAAACACACGATTAGCTAATCAGGCGGACCAGTGTAATAGGATTACAGAGGAGCGCTGTGTATTCAGCACTTCCCTCTAAAAGGATTATAACTTTAGAATCATAAGAGCTATCTTCAGGGGCGGATGTAACATTTTCCAATTGGGGGGGCAGGAAAACATGGTATGGGTGCGGCTTCATCGCCTGTGTCGCTTCGTGCCACGGGCGATGATGGTTACAAGACTTTTATTGGTCAAGTAAAGCATTGATTATAACATCAGTTGTTGTTGAAGTTGCAACAGACACGCAGCATGCGTAAAGCTAAAGGTCTGACTCGGAGAGTTTTCTGTTTTCAATGATGAAATGCTGTTGGTTTAGTGGTGACACAACTGTAGTCCCCAGCGAAACGATGGCAAGTTGGTTAACCATTGTATATTGTAACTCTTGAGAGTGTAAACATGAAACCAAATGGACCCGCAAGGGTCCATTTGGTTTCATGTTTACACGCTCAAAGAGTTACAATATTCATCATTTGAATAAGTTTCCACAACTAGAGAATGTTTGCTTGAAATCCAGCCTGGTATTGTGGACAAAAACAAAATATTTTTGGGGGGTCTGTGGGGCTAAAATGTCCTTAAATGGTGGTCAGTGGCTCAAATGCTGAATAAATAATGGGCCCTGGTATGGAAATGGTTGAAAAGCCTTAGTTTGGATGATTCAGAGCATAAAATGAAACTTGAACGACATAGAACTTTGTAGTATCCGTCGTGATGTTGGAGATTTCACAACTGTAGTTAGTAACAGTAGTAGTGTTTCATTTAAAATACAAGCACATTCATTTGAAATAGCTTTGAAATGTGGGTTGTTTTGCATGCCATTGTGTTTGGTGGGGCAGCCTGGGCACTGCCCCCATGCCCATGCATAGATCCGGCCCTGATTCTAAACCAGACCGAGTGTGTATACAGCACCTTGGCTCTGGCTGCCTGCTTGGTGGGCTCATCCATCCAGTCCAGCTCCCGGAGCCGGATGTCCAGGGAGTGTTTTATGTCCTCTACCAGCTCCTGTACCTGTAGACAACACAGGGTTAAAGCTATAGTAAGTGTTTTATGTCCTCTACCAGCTCCTGTACCTGTAGACAACACAGGGTTAAAGCTATAGTAAGTGTTTTATGTCCTCTACCAGCTCCCGTACCTGTAGACAACACAGGGTTAAAGCTATAGTAAGTGTTTTATGTCCTCTACCAGCTCCTGTACCTGTAGACAACACAGGGTTAAAGCTATAGTAAGTGTTTTATGTCCTCTACCAGCTCCTGTACCTGTAGACAACACAGGGTTAAAGCTATAGTAAGTGTTTTATGTCCTCTACCAGCTCCTGTACCTGTAGACAACACAGGGTTAAAGCTATAGTAAGTGTTTTATGTCCTCTACCAGCTCCTGTACCTGTAGACAACACAGGGTTAAAGCTATAGTAAGTGTTTTATGTCCTCTACCAGCTCCTGTACCTGTAGACACCAGAACAGGGTTAGAATATTTAGCTAAAACTAACTAAAACATGACAACTAAGATTTAAAGAAAACTTTCAGTTAAAGGAGAATTCCACACCAAAACACATTGGTCATCAATCTACCTTGATTCCTGTGACATGATACATAATGTCCTTGATTTTTGTCACAGATGCCCCAAGTTGTACATTTCTCTTTTCCACTATGATTTTACCTCCATGATTTGCTGCTTCTGATTTTACTGAAGTAGTTGTTTTATATGTACGGTATTTGAATGCCTTAATGAAATGAACAAGTTGGCCACTATTGTAAACAAGTGTATGCTTAACTAGTGTGTCCAATCAGCTTTTTCAGATTTGATGCAGTTGTACTTGAATTGTACTGTAATTCTCCAAGCTGTTATCAGTTTTGTAGCAGTGTGTACTTGACTTGTACTGTAACTCTCATCTCTGTTAATAAACATTTCATTCATTCATTCATTCATTCATTCATTCATTCATTCATTCATTCATTCATTCATTCATTCATTCATTCATTCAATGAAGTCCCCTTCCCTTCAATGCAGTTTGCATGGCCACAGGTTGTCTTTATTCTAATGCTGGTATTTTAGTAGCTCCAAACTTTTTTTTCCACCCATCTCATCAATCCAAACCCTCAAGATAATTGGACCACTATATGAGTTTTAAAAACTCAGCCGGCACCCCTGCAATAGGAGTTTCAACCGGAGTGATTGGAGAGGAGAGTGACAAAAAGGGAGGGGAGGAGAGGAGGAGTAATAGATTACCTCTGGGATTACATGTAAATGCTGCCCCAGAGTGACGTAAAATTCAAGCGTGAGTATCAGTATACTATTAAAATATGAAGTGTGAAAAAAATAAATAAGTATGGAGTTACAGAAATAGCCACATTAGAGTGAAGTGCATTGGGGGGAGGAGGACCTCATGGTAAAACGGAAAAAAATGTGGCATCACTGAGTAGAATAAAGACAACCTGCGGCCATGTTAACTGTTGGAACGCCAACGTTGTGGCGACGTTGCGGCGGGGACCTCATGGTGAAATGTAGAAAATGGGACATCTGCGACAAAAATCAAGGACATTATGTATCAGGTCACAGGAATCAAGGTAGATTGATGCCCAATGTGTTTTGGTGTGGAATTCTCCTTTAATTGAAACTAATCAAAAACAAAACATGAATGCAAACAATGATAACTAAACAGAAACTGTAATGTGAGATCAAAAACTAACTGAACAGTATACTAAACAAAATCTAACTAAAACCAAGTATTTTCACCAAAAGCAAAAACTAGTAAACTTAGTAAGAACTAACTAAAACTACCTGAATTAAAAAATAAAATGTCAAAACTAACTAAAACTAAACTAAAATGAAAATTCCATAACTATAATAGCCTAACTCTGCACCAGAGCAGCGCATACAGTAGGGTTAATTACCCTATGTTAGGTCAACGTCATTTTTGTAGTCCTATGTTACAGAGAGAGAGAGAGAGAGGGAGAGAGAGAGAGAGAGAGAGAGAGAGAGAGAGAGAGAGAGAGAGAGAGAGAGAGAGAGAGAGAGAGAGAGAGAGAGTGAGAGAGACAGAGACGGAGAGAGACAGAGACGGAGAGACAGAGAGAGCGAGAGAGAGAGAGAGAGAGAGAGAGAGAGAGAGAGAGAGAGAGAGAGAGAGAGAGAGAGAGAGAGAGAGAGAGAGAGAGAGACAGAGAGACAGAGAGACAGAGAGAGAGAGAGAGAGAGAGAGAGAGAGAGAGAGAGAGAGAGAGAGAGAGAGAGAGAGAGGGAGAGAGAGAGAGAGAGAGAGAGAGAGAGAGAGAGAGAGAGAGAGAGAGAGAGAGAGAGAGAGAGAGAGAGAGAGAGAGAGAGAGAGAGAGAGAGAGAGAGAGAGAGGAGAGATGGGGGACTTGTTTCGCTTTTAATTCTCGCCGTGCTTCTTTCACAAATGACTTACGGCCCCTCCATTACCAGAGCTACTACTACTGAAGTTTACCATCAGGAACGTCTTAGCCGTTTTAATTGGAACCCGGTGAACTCCTGAACTCAGGATCTCAATTACAAAGTACAGAACAAGTCGTATATATATATAGCGCTCATTCGTTGCCTATAGAACCGTTTCATACGGAACATTTTTTAACGTCCCTGAGAAGTCCTGCAAAAAGCTTGGATTTTCTTTTAATTGGGGAGAGAGGGAGAGAGACAGACAGACAGACAGACAGACAGACAGACAGACAGACAGACAGACAGACAGACAGACAGACAGACAGACAGACAGACAGACAGACAGACAGACAGACAGACAGACAGACAGACAGACAGAGACAAGCTCAGTCAGGGGTGGATGTAACATTTCCTAAATGGGGGGCAGGAGAAAATGAAGCGATGAAGCCGCCCCATATTGTTTCCGGTTACAGGACTTTTATTAGTCAAGTAAAGTAGAGATGGCAGATATTATCGGCCCTCCGATATTATCGGCCGATAAAAGCTTTCAAATTTCATATCGGAAAATATCGGTATTTACAAACTGGAAATTATGACTATTTACAGAGATGTAGACTCAGCGCTACGGTCATGTTTATACCATTACTTTTGTACTTTACTCAAGTAGGCTACATGTTGAATTTATAGTTGTATGGAGTATTTCTAGGCTATAACATGAATTCGTATTTATACTAAATGTTTATTTATATTAAATATTTGTATAGTAATATTTTCTGTTATTTTTCCACCACTGGAGGCCGCATATATCGGTATCGGTTGATATCGGTATCGGGAATTAGAAGTTGGATAATATCGGGATATCGGATATCGGTAAAAAAAGTCAATATCGGGCATCTCTAAAGTAAAGCATCAATAATAACATCAGTTGTTGTTGAAGTTGCAACAGACACGCAGCATGCATAAAGCTAAAGGTCTGACTCAGAGAGTTTTCTGTTTTCAATGATGAAATGAAATTTTTATTTAAGCGTTAACACTTAAATAAAAGCACTGAAATAAATATCTTGGGTTGTTTTGCATGCCATCATGTTTGGTGGGGCACAGTCAGTGCATTTACGGGGGGCATTGCACACCCCCAATGCCCATGCCT
Source organism: Benthosema pterotum (assembly GCA_039105355.1). Lineage (NCBI taxonomy): Eukaryota > Metazoa > Chordata > Actinopteri > Myctophiformes > Myctophidae > Benthosema > Benthosema pterotum. Next base: position 48,885,977 of record CM076977.1, on the reverse strand, counting down.
AGAAATCGCCCCTGAGCTCAGTGTGGAACAGAGATTGAGGTGGAATTAGGACATTGAAGGAACTGTAGAGAGAAGATAGAGGAAAAAGATTAAAAGATAAAAAACAAACAAAGGGTAACTGAAATATGATGAAGGGCTCAGCGATATATAACTAGAGGTCGCAAGGGTTAAGACCCCACTAGACCTGAGATACAAGCAGACGATGGTGGTATTAAAGGAGAATCCCACACCAAAACACCTTGGGCATCCATCTACCTTCCATCTACCATCTGACACCAGCTCAGTGGCCTTGTGGTTAGAGTGTCCGCCCTGAGACTGGGAGGTCGGGGTTCAATTCCCGGCCGGGTCATACCAAAGACTCTAAAAAATGGGACCCAATGCCTCCCTGCTTGGCACTCCGCATCAAGGGATGGATTGGGGGTAAGTCCCTGTGATATATTAGCGTCATGTCCAGGGGGTGTACTTGTACATCAAGCTGCCTCACGCTACAGAAACAGGAGATAGGCTCCTGACCTATATGGGCCTCAATGGCTCAGCTGGGCCTCCTGACATCATGGCCTGGCAAGGCTACTTACTACTTACTTATCCATCTACCTTGATTCCTGTGACATGATACATAATGTCCTTGATTTTTGTCACAGATGCCCCATTTTCTACATTTCACCATGAGGTGACATTAGCTTACATTAATTGTCGCAGGTTGTCTTTATTCTAATGTGGGTATTTTTGTGACTCCAATTTTTTTTCCCCACACATCACATTTTAATAGTCTACTGATGAACACGCTTGAATTGTATGTCACTCTGTGGCAGTCTTTACATGTAATCCCAGAGGTAATCTATTCCTCCTACTCTCCTTCCCTCCCTTTTGCCACTCTCCTCTCCAATCACTCTGGTTAAAACACTTGTTGCACGAGAGTTTTTAAAAATCATATAGTGGTCCAATTATCTTGTAGTGTGGTTTGATGTCATGTGTGGAAAAACAAATAATTTTGGAGCTACTAAAATACCCGCATTAGAATGAAGACAACCTGCACCAATGCAAATGTCCCAAATGTCCCCCTCCCTCCAATGCAAACTGCATTGGAGGGAGGGGGACCCTCAAGGTGAAATATAGAAAAGGAGGCACCTGTGACAAAAATCAAGGGGCCTCATGCGCCAATAAGTTCTTACATTTTCCTCTTAGATTTCTTCCTAAGAGAATTTCTAAGAGAAGTTCAGTCAGATTCATGAAGCGTTCTTAAGTAGGCATTTTGTTCGCAAAATTTGTTCTTATGATGATGAATCCAAATCCTTGTAAGTTGAAGGGGTGTGCCATTTCCTTCAAATTATCATAGGTAGACGCCCCACCTTTCCTAATTTGCATCCTAATTACCATAGGGAACCGCCCACCGATTCCCATATAAGGCATTGGGAATTCCTCTCCTTCCTGTGCTTTACTCAGGTGGGTGTGGTTTTGCATGACTCCATGGCAGTCACACCTGTGTGTGATTGCAGCACTCAGAACTCACAGGACCTCACACAGAGAAATAAACTTGACTGAAAGAAGTCAAGAATACCTAAACTAAATTATAGTGTATAAATATGGTGGAACACCAGATTCTAAACTTAAAATCAAGTATGATCTACAGTATTACGGTGTGTTGTGGTGGTACTTCACAAGTACCACTGAATATATTTCATAAATACTAAAAATGAATATATTTTTTGTATTTATAGTATAGTCAAGTTATCTGACTATGAATTGAAATGGCTGAAATTAGCACAATACCCATGTTATTTACAGAAGTAGTGGATAGTAGTGAATATAAATTTTTAGAATGGAGGGTGGCTATGAAGTTACAATTGCTAGTGGGTGGGGGTGTATGGGGATAAGGGAGGGTGGAGTGTACAGTGGGGGGGTTATGAGGTGGGTTTGGTAGGGTGGGGTTATGGGGGGGCATGGCGGGGGGGTTATGAGGTGGGTATGGTGGGGGGTTGTGAGGTGGGGTTGGAAGGGGGGGTTATGGGTGCATGGTGGGGGGTTATGAGGTGGGTATGGTAGGGGGGTTATGGGGGGCATGGTGGGGGGGGTTATGAGGTGGGTATGGTAGGGGGGTTATGGGGGGGCATGGTGGGGGGGGTTATGAGGTGGGTATGGTGGGGGGGTATGAGGTGGGCATGGTGGGGGGGGTTGTGGGGGGGCATAGTGGGGATCAAAATATGTTTTGTTTTGAAGATTTATCAAATATCCAATCTACAAGAGTAATGGAATGTGCTGTGAGCTTGTAGATGAGCTATTTTCAAAGTATAAAATGGGATTAGAACAGTGGTAAAATGTTTGCTGTGGACCGGCTGGAATGTCCTCATGGAGCCCTTGAGGTCCCCACACCAGACTTTACGCATTTTGTAGAGGGCGCTGTTTTCCCTTTTCTTTTCAGATTGCATTTAAGAACAAAAAAGGCACCCTAAGAGTCCTCCTCAGTGTGCGTAGATTTTGTTCTTACCTACGAACAAATCACAGCTAAGAAAACATTGAGGCATCCCAAAATGTTCTTAAAAACTTCTTAAATGTGCCTAAGAACAAATTTCCTCTTAAGAACATCTTAAGAACGGTTGGCGCATGAGGCCCAAGGACTTTATGTATCATGTCACAGGAATCAAGGTAGATGGATGCCCAATGTGTTTTGGTGTGGAATTCATGACGACAAACACAATTTATCACGCAATATCTAATTAGCAAGAAGAAGAAAACGGAAGGATACAACACTTTTTGTTTTGTTTTTTCATCTATTATTTAATTATTTCATCTATTATAACTAGAGCTGTCAATCGATTAAAATTTTTAATTGCGATTAATCGCATGATTGCCCATAGTTAATCTATGATTAATCGCAATTTAATCGCATATTTTTATGAGTTCTAAATATACCTTAAATGAGTGTTTTTCAAGAATATTCATATCAAGGTCAATTATTTATTCTTCATTTGAGCCACAGACCATCATTTGATGACATTTATTTAGACTTCCAGACCTAAATTAAAGAATTTGTCAACAATTTGATGTTGGTATCATTAGGAGCGAACATGCACATTTTGTAGAAAGTTCTCTACAGACTTATTTTAAAGTAACTTAACTGATGCAGATATTTAACAATTATTCACATGCATTTGGCGAAATTGAACCAAATAGACCCACTTGGCCTTTGGTTTTACTGTGAGTTAATCTCACACTAAAAAATTAATCGAGTTAACTCAAGGCTGAGTTAACTCGCGATTAACTAGGCCTAGTTAATGCTGACAGCCTTAATTATTACTATCTATTATTTGATTGTCCTGAAAGATTGTGCGTGTCATTGTGATTCGTCATGACCCGAGTTGGTTTTGTCCGCGGCGTAATCGTCTTTATATGAATCGTTTTCGAAAAGTCTATGAGAAAAATGAATGGGGAATCCGTTTCTGGAACCAGGGGCGACGTCACGAGGGGGCGGGGCTGCACAGCTCTATATAGCAGCTCTATATTCATCCCAGGGCCCACCATTCATTCAGCATTCGAGCCACGGACCACCATTTGAGGACATTCTAGCCCCACAGACCCCCCAAAACTAAATATTTCGTTTGCTTTTGTCCATGACCATTTATCTTCGACTTGTGTAGATTAAAACTAATTCACATTTTGAATATTTTAACTCTTGAGAGTGTAAAAATGAAACCAAATGGACCCGCCAGGGTCCATTTGGTTTCATTTTTACGCTCTCAAGAGTTACATCTGGTTAACCAACTTAGCTGGAGACCACCTGGAACTCTCTTAAGGACCACTGGTGGTCCCCGGACTACCTGTTGAAAACCCCTGCTATATAGACCTGGCCTGTTCTGATGTCACAACACTTTGGTTGGAACGTCGATTCCGAATTGAGGGAGCCATGCCATAAATATATTAAAGGGGAACTCATTTTCAACTGTCATTAATATAGAGATGTTGTCTGGACATGATAATAGAGTTCCCCCCATTCTGTGTTTCCCAGAAATGGAGGCCTGAAAACAAAACAAAACAATGATGTCATCAAGTTGTGTTTCACCATGTTAATGTTTTTTTTTCTTTCAGAGCTCTTTTTTTCCTGAGAGGGTACAAATGGAACCAAATGGACCCAGGTCCCTAGGGTCCATTTGGTTCACATTTTTAACCTCTCAGGAAATTTTTGAAAATGGGTGGAGTCCCCCTTTAAATTGTTTATTAGATCAATATTAGTTAAAGGTAGGTTAAGTGATTTGAAATTCATGGTGTAGTACCAGCCTGGTGCACTAGGGGCGCCCAAGAGTAGCTACACTATGTGAACCTGCTGCTCCATCCTGATTGGAGGAGAACTCACCCACCACATGTTTAGTAATTTTCTCTTATTCAATACATGATTTAGGTGAAAAGGTAAAAAAAAAATGTATTTAATCACCCTGAACGATCCTCCCTAGGTGATTAGTTACACTAAGACAATGATCAATGATTAAATGTATTTCACACGGTCTGAAAATGTACATTTAATCCATTGTGTCCTGTCTAGATTTCTAGTTTATGAATAACATAACATTCAAAGATTTGCACCACGTTTTCACAATTTTTCCAAAATAGCAGAGATACAAGCTCATAGCGCGCCACTCGGTGGCGCGCTATGAGCTTGTAGATCTGCTATTTTTCAATAGTTAAAACATAATGCTGAGAACACCAAAACGCGTTCAGTACACTGAACTTGTAGATCTGCTATTTTTCAATAGTTAAAACATAATGCTGAGAACACCAAAACGCATTCAGTACACTAAGGGTTAAACATACAAATTAGGCATTATATAGAAAGGCATGCAAACGATTAAAAAATAAATTACAATTAAAATATGAAAATGTAAAATTAATATGATTAATTAATATTTAATTAATTAATATTTTAATTATAAAATCAAAACATGAAAAGGCTCCTACTGTGGAAGGGTGATCATACAGTATATTAATTTACTTATATTGATTCTAGGGTCAATATAAGTAAATTAATATGTGATAACAACAGCAGTAGCTTTTTCATATTTTAAATCTTTTGCATGTTTTCCTACATATTGCCTAATTTGCATATTGAGTATGCCACGCCATACTCATGGTAAATTGGTTATAGTATAAAGCAGTGGTTTTCAACCAGTGGTCCGGGGACCACCAGTGGTCCTTGAGAGGATTCCAGGTGGTCCCCAGCTTAATGATGGACAGTTGATAGCCGAATGGACCCTTAAGGGTTGAGAGCATTTCATGCTCTCAAGTGTTAGATTCTTTTTAAACATCTGAAAAATGTCGTTTTCAAGAGTCTACACAATTAGAAAATGTTGAAGAATTGCTATTTTGAACGTCCTGCCACTTTTTCAAGTCATGTGTTCAAATACTCACATGTGATTGGCTTAAAAGAGCGGTAAATCCCTAGTTTTGGGTCCGAGAGACTAAACTCAACATCAAATGGTGGTCCGTGGCTAAAATGCTGAATAAATAAGTGTGCCCTGATATGAAAATGGTTGAAAACCACTGGCATAGGGCCCTGGGGGCACAGTGGTTAGTGCTGTCGCCTCACAATGAGGTCTTTAAAAAGGGCCTTTCTGTGTGGAGTTCGCCTGTTCTCCCCATCTCCCCTAGGGTAGATACCCTCACATGTTCCCCCCGTGTCCCCTAGGGTAGATACCCTCACATGTTCTCCCCGTGTCCCCTAGGGTAGATACCCTCACATGTTCTCCCTGTGTCCCCTAGGGTAGATACCCTCACATGTTCTCCCGTGTCCCCTAGGGTAGATACCCTCACATGTGCTCCCTGTGTCCCCTAGGGTAGATACCCTCACATGTTCTCCCGTGTCCCCTAGGGTAGATACCCTCACATGTTCTCCCGTGTCCCCTAGGGTAGATACCCTCACATGTTCTCCCCGTGTCCCCTAGGGTAGATACCCTCACATGTTCTCCCCGTGTCCCCTAGAGTAGATACCCTCACATGTTCTCCCCGTGTCCCCTAGGGTAGATACCCTCACATGTTCTCCCGTGTCCCCTAGGGTAGATACCCTCACATGTTCTCCCCGTGTCCCCTAGAGTAGATACCCTCACATGTTCTCCCCGTGTCCCCTAGAGTAGATACCCTCACATGTTCTCCCCGTGTCCCCTAGGGTAGATACCCTCACATGTTCTCCCCGTGTCCCCTAGGGTAGATACCCTCACATGTTCTCCCCGTGTCCCCTAGGGTAGATACCCTCACAAAAACATGCAGTAATCCTGGACTCTATAAACTGCCTCCCCCTGGCCAGCCGGGGCGCCTGATGGAGGGGACAGGAACTGGTTGGAATAACGTGTTCCTTCCACGCGCTACGTCCAACCAGGGAAACTCCCCCCTGTCAGGTGAAAAGAAGGCAGCTTGGACTCCTCATGCATTGAAGGAAGCATGAGGTCAGCCCGCTGCTTCCTCCCCAGGTTGGCGGAGGGTGTGTAGAGCCCAGGATCGCATTAGGAATTGGCACTGGGTGAAAAAATACGTCACAAAAAAAAAGAAAAAACACTGGCATAGACAATTTAATATAAGTATGACAGGGCATCCCCATTTTTTGGTTTTCAGTGTGCTCCGAGTGTGAAATATTTCCTCAAATATGTCCCGAAGTTATAAACTGCCCTCTGCGCCCCTGCCTATAAACAACACTAACTGCACTTCTCATCTGGTTGTCACAGACAAACAGACAGGGCGGATATAACATTTCACAAAGGGGGGGGCAGGAGAAAAATGGTATGGGTGCGACTTCATCGCCCGTGTCGCTTCGCGCCACGGGCGAAGTGAAGTTGCACCCACCATTTTTTGTTACAGGACTTTTATTAGGCAAGTCAAAATCATCAATAACTAACACATCTGCGTAGTTGAAGTCGCAACAGACACGCAGCATGCATAAAGCTAAAGGTCTGACTCTGACTCAGAGAGTTTTCTGTTTTCAATGATGAAATGCTGTTGGTTTAGTGGTGTAGCGGTGTAACTGTAGTAGTGCAGTAGTGGTGTTTCAAATCATAAATATAGGCACATTTGAAATTTTGGTCGTTTTACATGCCATCGTGTTTGCTACCAGAACAGTGGCCTTGTGGTTAGAGTGTCCGCCCTGGAACTGGGAAGCCGGGGTTCGATTCCCGGTCGGGTCATACCAAAGACTCTAACAATGTGACCCAATGCCTTCCTGCAAGTGAAGGGTCAAAAGCGGAGAACCAATTTCGCTGCGGTAACGTAGTGACAAACCATGCGACTTTGACTTTGGTGGGGCAGACTGGGCATTTAAGGGGGCATTCCCCCCCATGCCTATATCTGCCCCTGCAAACAGAGCTCCTAGAGAGGGTGCAGGTCCATACCTTGGCCTTGCTGTGAGAGGAGAAGTGCTGCTGGACAAACAGAGCTCCTATAGAGAGGGTGCAGGTCCATACCTTGGCCTTGCTGTGAGAGGAGAAGTGCTGCTGGACAAACAGAGCTCCTATAGAGAGGGTGCAGGTCCATACCTTGGCCTTGCTGTGAGAGGAGAAGTGCTGCTGGACAAACAGAGCTCCAGGGCCATCCCAAAGTGCTTGTTGGCCTGTGTGAGACACAGCCTGCTCAGCTCCAGCTGCCTCTCCGTTCCCTCGATCTCCCTGGAGAACTCGTGGATGGTGCTGCGGAACGCCGTGGACAGGTGTTCGCTCAGAGCCACCACGATGCGCCACAGCATGTAGTTGTGGAGGACCCTGGGAGAGAGAGAGAGAGAGAGAGAGAGGGGGGGGGGGGGCGAGAAAGAGAGAGAGAGAGGGGGGGGGGGAGAGAGAGAGAGAGAGGAGAGAGAGGAGAGAGAGAGAGAGAGAGAGAGGAGAGTGAGACAGAGAGAGAGAGAGAGAGAGAGACAGAGTGGAGAGAGAGAGAGAGAATAAGAGAGAGAGAGAGAGAGAGAGGAGAGAGGAGAGAGAGGAGAGAGAGAGAGAGAGAAGCAAAGTAATACACTGTCTGGGTGTCTTGTGAATGAGATCAAAAACGGGACTCAGCCTGTAATCAAAAGCTCCTGTGTTTGGATGCCAAACAGCAGCAATGGGAATCAATCAACTGGTGGGTGCAATTTCTTTTTGCTTTGATTGTAGAGACGTCATCATGCAGCGCATGTTCGTTTATAATTAAAAAATCGATTTTCATGGACTTTTGATTTTGGAATATAAAATGCAGAGACCAGGATTATTGTATGTTCAAAGTAGACTTACTAACTGCAGTTACAGCCCTCTGCGAGATGTTGGTAGCAGCATTCAGTGTTGCCAACTGCCAAAATCCAAAATGCACTATAGTGGCACTTCCAAAAT